>CM019167.2:63376725-63637000 GCA_009739505.2 Apolygus lucorum
ATATGGGCAAACTACCGCATATAATATATGGGCATATAATATATATAATATATTATCTGAGGTGAATCTATATTATTGGACTTCCAAACATTGTCGAGGGGCGTCGCACTAGGCGCGAATCGTTAAAATTATACAATCAACCCCATGGTACAAAAAATACTCTCCTCCTACCCCGAACTCATTGAGTACGTAAATTGTTCTTTTTTCTATTTTCTTTATAGCATACCACTGTTATGTATGCACGGAATGTATTTTTAAAATTTTAGAAGTTCATATTCATGCCCTCTAGTCACCCCAAACTCATGGAGTATTGACACGAATATTTTTTTCGATGTTCAGTATACCACACCGACATACTGTATGCACAGAGTACGTTTTGAAAATGTCAGGAGACCACATTCGTATTTTACTCACGCCTCCTGGCCTTTCTTTGAGAGTAAGCAACCATAACGCTCCACAGCCATAAATACTTTTCAAGATTTGTTATTTTGACGGCCATGTGCCTCAACAATGATGAACTTGTGATGATTTTTTGTCGAACATTACTTACTGTGATGAACTTGTGGTAAATATAGAGTAGGAACCAAGATATTTTCCCCACTTGCTACAAGGGGCTAGGAGAATGGCTTGTGCCCAATTTTCCTGTACCTCCCAAGATTTGCGCCCAGTCTATCGACCAATTTCAACACTGAAAAATTATATACCTCTACAAATGTGATTGATGAAATATTCAGGTGTTTAAAAGGTGGTTCAAAATGAATCAAAAAAGATTTGATTTGTTCGATTCAGATCAATACAACCAACATTCAAATCATGTGTCATAATTCAGTAATTTACTACCACACGTACAAGAATGTTATGGAAATCATGCAAAACTCAGGAAAAATACAAGTGATGGTGTCAATTTCAAATGAATATGCGAAAACAAATTTTAAGTAAATCATATTTTTTTGGGCTAGTTAATGATTTATCTATTTTTTAATTTTCCATCAAGACATTCAAAAAATGTAGTGTTCTAGTCAAAAGAAAATACCTATTGAAAATGAAGGAAAACAAGCAAGTAAAATGACGTTCATTTCAGCCTTTTTCAGTGAGTAAAATGAAGATTCCTAGGGAAGATCCATACTATTGACGGATCAGTCGTTGAGAAATACAGTAATCTGAAGCACAAGCAACACCAAAGTAGCTACATTAAAATATATCCGTCAGAAGATATAAAGATAAGTTTTAGACAAATCAGCAATTACAATTGATTTTGTGGAGAGTGCTACAGAATTAATTGTAGAGCATCGTTGTCGTGACCTCCTCCTGGCCATAACTATTAAACAGATAAAACGAAGGTATGGTGGCATCTTGAACACACCCACGTGTTCACTTGTAATGGTCAAGACTAGAGGCGCCAGCAATCCTTTGACGCTCGCCTATTTAGGAATACATAAGGGTAACTCGAGGTACCAACAATAACACATTCTAGTCCAATTCACTATCACAATAATTTCATGATCCTCCTGCCACGACCATTTAACGGTTTCAGTTCAGGTGATCCGCCCAACCTACCAAACGACATCGGTTTTGGGCCACTTAATTTCACCCCACCATCACCTTCGTCGTGTGAAAAAGGTTACAGGCCAACACTCACCATTTCAACCTTCCCTCATTTGCCTTTACTCTGAGTAAATTTTAAGCAATATTCAGTTAAGTTATTCAAATTTCCCATTTTAATTAAATAAATGATTTTGAACACAGTCAGAAATAGAGTCTTTACCATCAAAATCATGAGACGCGCGAGGCAGTTCCACTGGAAATATAAAGAAAACGTGCATCGCGGTGCTCTTTCTCCATAGTCTCCCCTTGTAAGTTGGATTGAGTGGAGAGTTTCACACTATTGATTGATCAGTTTTTAAAAATCACAATCGGCGGACATCCGGAGCAAAACATTAAAACCGCTCCATTCGGTATACGATGAAATGCCTCCTCTCCTTGTGCGTGGGCTTGAGTGAGAACTTGCACCCTTATGAATAATTATTCCTTGAGCATCACAATCATCAAAACTGCTCTATAGGAAACATCAAAACCCGAAGATTGCGATTACGACAGACAATTAATGACTTAATCATTCGGTCGAACAAAGATGAAGCACTACGTGAATCACAGTTCAACAGCTACTGATACATAAAAGGTGAAGTAAATTAGATAATAAAATATACAACATTAGCCTAAACTCACAACTACCACACAATCGGTATATCTAAATAAACTCACAGAGTAAACCTAATTAGTTCTAGCATAATAATCTATGTAATCAACCACGAACATACATATGTATAAATGACACACACATGGTACCGAGCGGTTCAGGCCCACATCTGTACCCTACAAGATTGACTGTTTTCGGGCAATCTGTGGGCGTCAATCCCTTTTGTGGACAGAACACAGGAGACAAAGCACGATCATCTCCTCTCTGCAGGTGGGTGGCTTTCCGCCATTCATAAATTTCATCCTGCGAGTTGGGGAGATGAGAATGTCTGGTCGTGTGCGAAACAGACCACAATTGATCGACTCACCAACCGTTCAAAGGGAACATTATGGTCATGATAAGTCGTTATCAGAAAAATGGAAACGATATTATTTTTGCCATTCATCTGGAAAATCGAATTGGAGGTCACTGGGTCACGAAGTACATTATTTAGCCCAGCCAGCTCCGACTAAAAGGCGTATCTCCAAAACAAAATAATTTGAATCTTATTGCCCATTGTTATTATTTTTCATTCGAAAACTTCGAGGATCAATTTTAATTTTATTCAAAAGCTCCTTTAATTCAAAAAGTTACTCGATTGTTTTACAGAGGATTCTCCGTTTTTAAGATTTTTGTGTGTCCGACCTTACAACTTTTAAATGGCCGAACTCTCTTGAGTAATATTAAAGATGAATACACAGTTGAAAGTAGCGTTATATTTCTCAGGAGATGTAATTCCAGATGCTGTATTTTGTAGGAGTACTTTGAACCTAATCCAATACTCTTCAAAACTCCACCTCCCTTTCTCTCTACGGAAAACAAAACAACATTTTCCTCGCTTCGCAAAGGTATCATTGAGTATTATTCCCCAGTTTAAGCGTAACGTGAACAAGTTTGAAAGAAATTCTCAGTTAACAAGATAAATGAACAAGATGAATTGTGAGTTATGGTCAACTGATTTGGAGGAATTACTGCCATTTTAATTGTAAGGTCGTACGAAGAAACACGCAGCATCCTAATACTGAAAATACTATCAAAACGTTCTTCCACGAAAACTTGAACTGTGAATGGTGTTGACTCGTTGAATACATACAACCGTACACGTGATATATGGAGAGGAAAAAAAGAAATACCTTATGAGTTTGTTGGTGCGGACATCTCGCTGTGGATGCAGGATATTCTTCACTAGGTGTTACTGTAACAAGAGAATGAAAATGGAATTATTTGGGAATCTAACATTTAGTTAACAACATGAAACAGAAAATCTCAGTAGGTACAAGGTAAGTAGAATGAACTACAAAATTGAAACTTGTAGTGAAGTGAAAGACGTCGAACTTGTTCGAAATGCGAATTAAAAACGAAACTGCAAAATAAAAAGTAATTCTTTGATGCAAAAATGCTGCATAATCTGTAAAATTTGGATCAAACGCTTATCTACGGTTCTGGACCCGAATTGAAGGAGAGTACCCCAAGAGAACGATAACCAGTTGAGATAAAAGCCTTCTATACTTCAGGCGGTGATACCCCGGAGTATGACTGCCGAGATGAGCATCTCGAGATACTGAAGGGGGACACCTTTCTCGCACTACACTCCGCGCAATGACAAGACAATTATCTTCTACTTTCAGGTTATTTGGTATCGCTTCTTCTAGTTCTGATTATCCATAATAATCTGTATCATACAGGCAGAAAGGAAGGGCCTCTAAAGAATGATCATACGAACTGAAATACGAACTTGCGAATGCGATTGGTTTTAGTGCGGTATCACGGAACACCCGTTGATTTGTCTCACTAGAGATTTACCTGGTTGGATGGGAGATAGTGCAAAAAGTATCGATACTATTAAAAAGTAACAGAAAATTATGGAACGATAATTGAATTACTTGCTGTACTTGAATTCATTTTATCTCGCGGCAAAACTCTCTGGTATCATTAGTAGCACAATTATAGTATGAGGGCATCTTAACCTCCATCCAGCTTCCTTGAACCATAGTATCCATGGAGCTAGTAAGTAGTATCCATGAATTTAACCTTGGGTAAGTAAATTGGACTGTGATGTAAATAGGTTCAGGAAGATGACTACTTAAGCTCTATTAAAAGCTCTATTTTACCAAATTCAAACTAATTACTCAAATTACTCAAATTAATACTGTTTAGTAATGCATGCATTCCAGGGGACGTCCCAGTAGATAAGCATTAGGTCAATTAATACCAGTTGGTAAGCGAAAAAACTGTTCACTCGATGTAATTTATTAAGCATTTTTGGCAAGAAATAGTGATCCCCTCCCCCCCTCTTCGCCATTATCCACCATAACATTTCTAGCGGCGTGGGAGCCTCGAATTTGAAAAACATTTTAAAAAGCCATGATCTACGATACCCAACAAGCGATTTCGAGATCAACCCCCCCCCCCCCCACGACAAATGGTGCCAGTCTGGCACCAAAGTGGCAATACTTTGTTTTGGTATGCAGTCCATCGAAGTTCATTTCCGTATTCAAGGTAAAACACACAAAAAAATTCAAAAACCCATGAAATATGCGAGTTATAGTGTTCTGGCACCATGGTGGCACCACTATTAGTTCCATGGTGAGACAGAGAATAATTCATGAAAACTCGGAGGTATAATGAGGATTTTTCCTCAATTTCAGAACTTCGACACAATTAGTAAGCCATAAAGGAACCGAAATATAGAAAAATCGGATATTTTGTGAATATTATCTCCCCACTCACCCCCTCCTCTTGCAAATTTTGATACTCTGGTGAAACAGTGTGCAATTTGGAAGATTTATGAGTCGAACAAAAAAAAAGAAACACTCAAAACGGTTGCCTGGGCAGAGTTTACAAGATTATGCCTGCAAACGCACGATTTTAAAGCTTTAACCTCCCTTCCCCCCCTTGAAAGGCAAAATTCGAAATTCTGGTGACGTAGTGCACAACTATATTTTCCCACGTCGAACAAAAAAAGAACCACGAAAATCGGTTGAGAACTAAGGCCTGGGCAGACGACACAAGATTTTGTCACACACAAACACACACACACACAGACGTTCACCTATGGTTTTTTCGCGGATTTGGATTCAGAATGGTCTAAAACGGATTAGTGTGTGGTTATTTTGTTTTCTGTTGAGTGTTTTCCTCCTTCACCCCAGATCGATCGCATAAGGACGCCCAAGTCTTACTGTGGGACGTCCTAAAAAGGGAAATGTCACAAAAGTATCAACTCCTCGATACTGGAAAAAAAGAAGAATTATCCCGATACTTTTTCCTAAAAAAGTATTCAAATGCATCGATAATAACCCACTCAGCTGCATATGGGTGCACAAATGCAACCCCAGTATTTATACAACCGTGAGTAGTTGCGTCATTCCCCAGTAGGACCATTCACTAAAACGTATCTCCCTGTGTTTCCCCCCATTATTAACTTACAGTCACGAAGAAAAATGACTCATAACGTGCGCTGTGTCGTGCTGCCACACCCCTGAACTTTCTGTTAACGCACCGACATGTATATCCTCCGAAACCCTTTACGTGAGTTAATTTCAAAAAATCGTTGGCAATTGGGGTCAGGTTGCAATGTTACCAATGCAGTTCATGCCTGTCACAATGCATGTCTAGGTGACACGTTTGGTTTGATTTTCATTCAAGAGACTCTTTTATTCGATTTGTTGTGTCTCTTTTCAGTTTTGGTAGTCAATAACCACGTTTATAACATTTTTCAACATCTTCATTGTCAACTAACCGTGTTCCTTAATTTGGCTTGATTTTAATCTTTCTTTGCTCACTAGAATCCGTGCTGACACGCGAGCGTAGGGTTCCATCAATAAACATAGATTTTGACCTTATTTAATTTATTTTCAAGTTTTTATTTTTTAGTTTTATTTTTATCTTATTTTTATTCTTAAAATTTTTCAAGTTTTTTTCGTTATATTTTTTTTTTGTTTTTTTTTTATTTTCATGTTTTTTATTAATTTATTTCAAGTTCTTCCACTCATATAAATCAGAGTCTCTTTTATGAACACGTCTTCAGCTACCATGAACAATAATGATCTACTGTCACAAAGGCATAAAATACCTACTTATTTCACCCCACCAATTATGATCGATCTTCAAGCTACGTGAGAACACGTACAGTCAGCACCACAGACATTCGTCTAAAACATGTCGATGCCGATCAGACCCACTCTCAAGCAGTAAATCAGAAAAACAGTTTTCTGTCGTTAGGAGCACCCACACGCGCACAAACATCTAGTTCTGACAAACTAAGATAACCCGTATTTTTACTTTCTAAAATTCGCTTAACTTAATATCCGTAGTATTCATAATATTATAATTAATACAATGATATAACATTATAATTCATACTATAATATTTCTCAATAAATATTTCAGATAGATATTGGAATAATACCTACCTAATTCTTTATCCTGATAATATTGATTGTAACTAGGAATGACATGACTGTTATCAACCGATGGGCATGAAACTAACTTGAACGGACGCAAAAGCCATAAGAGTTTTATGGGCGGAATTCGTAAGCGGCTTTACTAAGTTCAAGCTCTGTCAGTGACCTATAGTATTCTACGAAGTTTCTTATCCTAGTTTGAAAGAGGGAGGATTTCCGGGACTGACGACTTTCTAGATAGTTGGAGCCATAAAGAAAAGATGCAGTTAAGGGAGAGTAATACCGGTAGTAAAATGGAAAAACAACTTGGAGAGGTTCTTGAAGGGAAAAAGAAAAACTGCATTTGTCAAGTGACCTAGGTATTAGAGGATGAACGGTCTCATCATACCAATGTGAACTAATGACCGAAGGTTTTAAGATGAATGGAGGCTGCATAACGAAGTCATCGACTTTCACATCCAGCATTAGTTCTTCAGCACCTTTCCCCACGACTATTTTACTACTTATCTCTCTATCTCGAGCTTAATATTTTTGAGAGGTGGAAGCCAAAGGAACAAGAGACAAGAAGGGAGGAGATGGTCGAGATAAGAGGACGAAGCAGCAAGGTATTCTGAAGAGCAGACTACTTGGGAAGATGGGAGAGGGTGCTCTCAGATGTTGTTATCATTTTGTTCTCTTACTTCGGAACCTTATAACCGGATCATAGAAGAAAATACAGCGCAACCCTCCGCCCTCCGTTATTACGAACTCAATATCCCTAAATTAATAACAACGCAATAAGTTTTTAATACGAAACTCCACTCCTCTTTCCTTGTGGTAATTATCGCCGTAAACGGTCAAACATTTTATAGATTGCTGTTGAGAAAGAAGAAGTTATGGGTCTCCCACTCTGCCTTGACCGCCATTATAAGAAGATGAAATAGCGTAAAGAACAGGAGAAGTAAATGAAGACTCGCTGTAACTTTTTCGTTTTAGCAACCTGAGGGAAACCAAGTGGTTTCAGTTTTCTGCAGTCCGGAACATTATTGGATTATTGTTCAAGAATCTTATTGAAGAATCCGTGATGGCCGGCATATATGTCACCCTGAAAATAGATATCGACTCCCAAGTAAAGTGCCGATTAAAAAGTTTATTTTCAGGGCGAAATAAAACTGTTTTACAATGAATCGCTCCCTTTAGGTTTCGAATCCGCCGAGGATCATTAGTATTGCTCCACATCGAATTTTAATCCCAGCCGGAACAATAATTTTCGTTTCTGGTCCGCACAGTATATCGTTCCTGATTTTTTCTTCCGTTCCTATAGACGTTTGGGCCTCATGGACTCCCATATGTTCTACCAAAACAGGGTAGGAATAAATCACCAAAAATTACCAGAATTAAGATCCCTTGTAAATCAGATCTACTTCGCAACATCATTATTGGGACCAGCAAAGTAAACAACCATAAATCCATTTCAGGATGGATTTTCGTCCAACTGTCATTCCTGGTGTTGCGGACGTCATCAGCTGTCTACCAAAGGGAAGATTCTGTATTTGTTCTGATGAGCTCATGGCTTCCCATTGCCTCACCGCCATGGGTTGGATCCAGGGGAGCGATGAGCACCGGACGCACGCGCGAACCCGGCGGCGTTGCTCGAACCCACGACCCCCACAGAACTTGGGGGAATCCCACCACCAAAGAACGCGCGCCCTAGCACCCACGGCCTCACCGGACCCCATTATGGGGATTATTAAATCATTTCGGTTCGGATATATACTTTTCTCTACTAGAAATATCCATCCTGTCACGCAAATGAAAGAATTATTTTTATGAATTCTTCAATATACTACATAAACGAAGGTAAGTAAAAGGAGCAGAAAGGAACTTAGAGGCTGAGCTTACTGAAGATATTAAATGACGTACTTTCTAAGATGTGATGACACTTTCATATAAGGGCTATCTCAGACCAGCCATGGAACGTATATTGAAACTCATGATTACATCTTCGGAAAGTTTTGTTAAAAGGTCGATGTGGCTCAGAACCATGCTTTTGCGAGTCATTTCAAGTGGCGCCATGTTAGCTCCTTAAGCTGCCATGGAGCTGCAATTTGGGATTAAGCCTCAGCAAAATTGAGGAGATGGTGTGTGTAAGATTAACTTAATTATGGGGTTCTCAGGATGGTAAAACTAACAACAACGAGATTACTTTGTAGAATGGCAGCTTTATATAAAATAACTTTTTATTCTTTTTTTGTTAAACATAAACATAAACTTTGTAGAATGCTAGAATTAGGATCACACAAATCTTAATGCAATAGTACGAGTATTTTGATCTTGGTTCCATTTTTAATTTATTTTAAATTTGAAACAAAGAATGGAACCACCGTATGAATCAGTACCTACTCCACTAATCAAATAAAGTAAAATAAACAAAACTCCTATGGCTGTTTGCAAAGGCTCGTGTCCACGCAGGGACATCGATAAGATTGTATAGCGTCGAAGTTGATAACATCTACACCGGTAGTTACCTCTCTCTAAACATACATTCCCTAACCTTCATCAAACTAAATTAGTTCCGTTTCCGTGGAGTGCGTGATTAAATTTATTCAAATTGAACGATAATAGCGCTAAAATGAAGTAAAGTTAGTTTCGGGTTCTCCATATCGTTGAATTTTCGGTATCTGGTCATGATCTCGTAACGAATACCTTCGTTTCATTGGGGAATTGGGTGGGATTTGCCTTTCGTTTGTGTTTGTGATGATCCCTTGGCTTGTACGAATAAAGTCTCTCCTATTTCCGCGAACTCTCTCATCATTTTTACCACTAATCCACCACGATCTTGGAGTACTAGCTTCACTAACTAATGTTGTCTCCATGAATTTGTGTGCCGATACATAACTGAATCCTTTGAATTCACGTCAGGTAATGATTTTGCACCCCGATCATAGTATTTTTTTTTTTTTTTTTTTTGTTGTTTTGCGCTTTTGTGAAAGCTTTTGTCAAGAGTTTCTTACGAATAGGCTTGATTTCGTAATCACGTTCATTGAAAATCACATTATCTCGCCTGTGACGACCTAACATTAGTTGGCTGGGGGAATAACCTAGTGATGGTATAATTGTATTTCGATAGTACATTAATAGTAAGGAAGGGTTTTGGCCTGTTTTAATACATTTACGCAATATGTTTTCAATGATTTTTACTCCAATCTCGGCAAGAGCGTGACCTTGACTATATTGTGGGCTACTTGTGACTAATTCTGTCATTTTCAGCTAAATACTTGCGAAATTGTCTGCTAGCAAATGGATTGTTGTCTGAGACGATTTTGTTAGGACATCCGAAACGGGTAAATGATTTTTGGCACCATTTTATCACTTCACAAGCACTTTTATGATTAACCTGATCGTATTTCACCCATTTCGAGTGGTAATCAATAGCTACTAAATATGATTTCCCACTAAATTCCAGGATATCCATACCTATTTTGGCCCAAGGCCTCATAGGTATTTCTGACGGGATCATTGGTTCCTTATGGTTCTTGGGTCTACTTTCTTGGCATATTTCACAGCCTGTGTGTTTTCTATTTCTTTAGACATTCCAGGCCAATAGAACAAACTGCGAGCTTTTGCTCTCGTTTTTTCTATTCCTAGATGGCCTTCATGGAGTCGGGACAAAATATTTTTTCGCTCAGAATTGGGGACTATAATTCGATCATGATAGAAGATCAGATCGTCCTGCAGGTATAGATAATATCTAACTTGACCATGTCGACGTACTTCACCTGATAGCTTTTTAGGCCACTTTGATTTAATAAAATTCATTATCTGACTCAAGTCTCGATCAGATTTGGTAGCATTTGCTAACAAAGTATGTTTCATTTTAGACATAGTAGACTTTATAATTCCATAAACCACACACTCCATTTCGTCATCTTCTTCATCATGATCATGCTCTTGACAAGGCATCTGCTAAAATCATTTCCTTTCCAGTTAAGTAAGTTATTTTAAAGCTATATTTCATTAATTTTAATCTCATCTGCTGTAGTCTTTTTGGAACTTTTTCAATATTCTGTTTCATAATGCTTATGAGCGGTTTGTGGTCTGTCTGTACTTCTATTTCCCAACCTTAAACAAAATAATGGAATTTTTCCATCGCGAATTTAACACCTCTCATTTCTTTTCCAATAATTGCCAAGTTCATTTCCGGTTTTCTGAGAGATCTGGACGCAAAAGCAGTAGGTTTTTTGTTTTGGAGTAAAACAGAACCTAGTCCATTATTACTTGCATTTGTTTGAATTACCAGGGGCTCGTGATCTTTATAGTGTGCAAGTACTGGACTCTTTAATATCAAGGTTTTTAAAATTTTCACTTTTTCAGAATGAGTTTTTGTTCAGACCCATGGTTCTCCGTCTTTAGTTAGTTGACGAAGCGTGGCTGTGAGTTCAGATAAGTTGGATATGTATTTTCGTACATATTTTATCACTCCCAAATATCGAAGTAGGGCTTTTTTATCATTTGGCTTAGACAATGTCCTTGATTGCCCGAATTCGAGAAGGATCTGTCGCAATCCCCTCTTTAGTACATAACGATATGACCCAGGATTTTTATTTCTCTTTGACAGAATTGGAATTTATCTTTATTAAAAGTAATATTACATTGACTAGCTTTATCCAACACTTGTTTTAAAATCATATCACGTTTTTTATCGGTTCCTGCTATTGTAATATCATCGATGTAGATTTTAATCCCTTTTATTGACCCAAAAATGTCTACATTTTCTTTTGAAAACCTCTGCAGCGAGTTTGATACCAAAAGGTAGTCTATCAAATTTATATGTACCAAATGGCGTACCAAATGAACATAATTTTGCAAATTTTTCGCAAATAGGTATCTGGTAGAAACTTTCTCTTAGGTCTAGTATTGAAAATAGTTCCTTACTGGCTAGATCGTCAAATACCTCATCCATTGTAGGTATCTGGTACTTATCATCCAGAATTTGGTTATTTAAATCTTTCGGGTCAAGACAGAGGCGCAGTGATTCATCTGCTTTTTCAACAATCACCTTAGGATGTTGCCATTCACTAGGACTTTTACTCCGGGATATTATGTTATTATTTTCAAGCCTATCCAATGTTAATATTAAGCGTTCTTGAAGACGTTTCGCTATTCTTCGAGGAGGGTAGGTCACTGGAATGGCATCTTCCTTAAGGTGGATTTTATAAAATTTTCCAGGGAATTTCCCTAACCCCGTGAATACATCTTTGTACTCCTTCCCTACTTGCTCTTTATTTTTGAAGTTTTTTGTAACGTGTTTCTGTGCCACTTCATTGGGCAATTCAAGTTTCGATTTTTTTATTGTTTCTAGTTTGCTAATAATATTGAGATTCTCACATGTTTTTAACCCTAATATTGGTTTGTCGTTAGTATCAATTACTACATAGTTCAAAATTGAACTTGCATGATTGAATTTCGTTAAAATATCAATTTCTCCTTCTATTTTTAACCTAGTGTTATTATAGGCTGACGACTTGATTTTACTTGTTCTCAAATTAAATTCGGGTTTCTTCAGAGAGTTATATATTCTGAGTGGAAGCACATTAACGTGACTTCCGGAGTCGATTTTAAATATGACGTTGAAATTATTGATTCTGCCCATTATGTGCCAGTTATGTTCTTCAGACTTCTTCTTCTATTTTCGTAATGCCATCTAGAAAGAAGCCATCGCTATCTTCGGAGTCTGATTCTATTGCATTCACGTTTTTTTTTATTTGTTTTATATCTAGCGTTCCTAAATTTTGGTTTCCTATTCGGACAGCATACCGCAAAACGGTTATATTCTTTACAAGAGTCACAGATCTCATTATAAGCTGGACAGTTACCATATTTATGTTCATTGTTACACTTTTTGCAAAGGTATGAACGATCGTTATTTCTATAAAAAGGTGAACGATAGTTTCTCTGATCTCTGTCTCCTGATTTTAACTGCTTATTATTAAATTTTGCCTCACCTTTTCGACGAACAGCATCTACTTTTGATTCTTCCTTCACATCCTTCGTTATGTCCTCGATTTCCGTCTGGCGATTATCGTGCAGCTGGCGGATTTGGATAGCTCTTCCAGTGTTAGCTCGTCACCTTCATCTAGGAGTCGGCCAAGTACATGATTATCCGTTATCATTTCGATCGGCAAACTCACAGGTCGTAGCGGCGGTCTTCAGTGCGGTGGCATAATCAATTAGTGATTGCCCTTGTTCGATGTTCAGCTTGAAAAACTTGCAGCGTTCGCGCAGTATATTTCTTTCCGGCGCAAAATACTTGGTAAACTCGTTCACTACCTCGTTTAACGTCTTCAGAACTTGCTCTGGTTTCGGATAGGTACCGTCTTTGTCCATGATAGTTACTTTATCCTCCACATATGTATTATATAGCTCTATACCTTTAGGTCCCAGCTGGTTAATTAACGTTGTTATCTTGACTTCGTGAGATTCACCCTTCTTCTTTGCTGCGATGAGGTAGAAATTTAAGGCTTGAAGCCAATGTTCCCATTCCTGCTTCATGTTAGTAGCTTCGAAATTAATCGAGGGTGGCGGTTTTGCATCTCCCATTGTGAATCCCTCTTAGATTCGGCGATGGGCTGTCCTCACGTTACACCAAGGTTATGTTCTCGAAATTTATCCAATAACATCCGCGGAACGAACAATTATTTGCGGGCGCAATTCAACAGTGTAGTTCTCTACCGAATAATGGATCGGTTTAAACATAACCACTTCTGACACCATGTAAGATTAACTAAATTATGGGGTTCCCAGGATGGTAAAACTAACAACAACGAGGTTACTTTGTAGAATGGCAGCTTTATTCCCTTCACCTGTTTCATCAAGGCGCCATCAACCCGCATGACGTCACCAATTTAACTTCTCTGACGTTACAGTGTGTACTCAGCATTAAGATCCATTGCTGCATTTGAGAGCTGTCACGCCAGCAACTTTGATGGGGCGATCCAAGCTCTGCTGCTGGCCATTAAAATCCTTCCCTCCTTCAACTGTAAGAAATGTGAGATTTTGAGTGACTCCCAAGCTGCGATTGTTAGTCGGTTCATCAATGGTCATACTGACTCTCTTGACGTTCTTGAAGGAAGAAAACTCAAGTTGTTGGATGGTGTACTGATAGTAGCACTACAATATGAATCCCCTCACTTTTAGAAATCGGGGGAAATGAGCAGGCTGACTTCCTAGCAAAGGAAGGCTCTCAAATGGACATGCCAAACGCACCAACCAGTTTCTTCGCAGCAAAAAGTATAATTAAAAGCACCGTCAATAAAAAAAAATAGGATTGCCCTAGAGAATAGGTCCCCACCTCGGTAAGTACCTATTCTTACACCTAAGAGAACTAAGTCGATTAATTATTGAAAGGGACACTCCATTGTTGAAAAACTCTCCATTGCAATAACTTCATTTTATTCTCAAAGTTGCAAAAAGTTTAAGGAACAAAATTAACTTTTTACAAAAAAAAATTAAATTTCGGACTTGAAATGATTTAATCCTTCCTCATTTTCTTCATAGTTTCGTCAATTTTTTCTGAAAATACTTAATATTATTCCACACTGAGATGACCAATTACGCGGGTAAATTTCACGTTCAAACGATTATAATGTAGAGTAATGTGGAGTTTGTAACGCTTTCATCCTGCAGCATCCCAGATTACCGAAGGTAGAGGATATTATTATCGATTAGTTCGCTCTCCTTTGTAGGGGATGAATAGGCTTTGTGTTCTCCTCGTTCATTGGGTAGAACGTATGAACTCATGTCCGTTTGACTTCAATTCCCTGTTGTTGCAACACGGTTGTTTACACTCAAAACGGACTTGAAAGAGAATTCCCGCTCAAATGACCGACGTAAAGTTACTCGTGAGATGAGCATATCACACGCTTGAGTTGACATCAAAGAAAACAGGGCACGACAAGACGAAACTGCGAGTAGTATAATTTAGAATTCCTTCCGCAGAGCGCTCGCATTACTTCCCTTATATCGAATGAAATGATCATTTCTCCTTTGTGTGGAATTATATTCATTCACTGAACCCACAAAGGACGTGTAAAGTACTCCTGAGATAAACTCAAGCACTCATCAATATCAATATTATTGTAAGCACTTGCATTCAAGTTGTTGACAAAATTGCAAACAATTATCTCCCAGATTTTGGAGCAACATTTTACTCACAATATATGATCCATAGTCCGTGAGCGGTATACGAGACTTTAAGTTAACTGATAACCGTCAAAGATACGGCCAAACTTGAAGGGTCGATTCTACAAGGCAATTCCAACAAAAAACGTCTGGTTGCAATTTCGTTTTAACCCCTTGTTTTTTCTAGTTTTTTTCAATTTGAAGATTTTTTCGGGTTTTTGATCCTATGTCATTAAAACTGTCATAACTCCTGTCATTTACCAAGTAAATTCAAATTTTAGGATATCGTTGAAAAGAGCGTTAAATTTCCAAGCTACCAAGTGCAAAACCGAAATCTTTTAGGAATTCTTACTTTCAAAAAACCAAGTCAAGTCAATCAAACTTTTATTGTTAATATTATTATTATTTTTTTTTTTTGAAATTTGATTTTTTTGGTCGAAGTTGATTGAAAAACATGCTCAAATGATCACCTTGGAAGAATAAATAAAGTTTTAATGCCAAAAAACGCGTGTTTTACAAGAAAATCGAGTATTTCACGCGGTGGTGTATGGCCACGCTCGATCTCAAGATGACATGATGAGTTTGGTATTATTTCCTATGTAATTTTTTACGACGAATCCAATGGTGGTGCTTTTGAATAATTCTGATTGCTAGAAAGTAGATTTTTCGAACAAATGACCTTTGGAATCCTTTGGAATCGACCAAGAAATGTTTTTATCCCCCCCTTAAAATTTGTTGATTTACATTTCAAGGTACGTAGAAACCGAAAATCGAATAAAATTTGGCCGTCCGTCCGCCGTACGCCGTAAGCGGCGCTTTCCTCAGTTAGCATTGACCGATTTTCATGAAATTTGGTATGTGGGCTCCAGTTGGCACATTGCATAATAGATTCGACACCTTCCTGTTACTTTCGGAAGAGGGCTAACTTGTTTAAATATCGAGCCAGAATCCTAACTCGGGAAGAAGCTGTTCCAAAGAGTCAATGGGAAAATTGGTATAAATAAGGTAATATTTTGAACCAGTTCTTCCTATAATTTAATATAATATGACGAAATAGCAATGCAAACCAGAAAGGAAGCGGCTCCAAAAATTTGTTTTCTGGAACAGTTTTCCAGTCTGGGGGAAATCGATCCAAAGTTAAAATGGGGGTAGTCATCCGAAGTGTGGTTTTCAGGATATGTGTTGGGTCAGTTTCCCAAACAGCGTTTTTGTAGCTAGTTTCCCCACTCAGTCTAATGAGTATTTAGTTAATTAACTGGAATGGGAGACTATTTTCGCTTTTATAACTTCAATGCGGTTAAATCCTCATTGGATGAGTTTCATGCTTAATGACGTTTAATCTCCAGGAACGAATGAAATCATTTTGATAACCCGATGTAAATGCAGTGGAATCCGTATTGACTAAATCTGTACCTCAGAGGTCGATTATCGTAAGTGACATTTTGGCGATCTTACAGCAGAGCCAAAAGAAGTTGTGGGTACACCTATTTTGATCCCTATGGCCCATTCTGATGACTTTATCATGCTCAAATTAATTCTGTAGAATCTGTTTATGCCTACCAATACAATAAAATACAAAATACAATAGAAAGAATGCACATACAAAACAAAAATCTCGAAAACGAGAATTTTGGACATACGATAGTTGACCTCTGAGGTACAGAAATATTGTGAATTCGGAAGGTACCAGCAGCCACAGAGCGAGAATTGTAAGGTGGGAAATTTTGTCGAAAGATCGCAGACCATGTAAACTAAAAACATCAGGTAGGAATGCCGACTCTGCGGGACACAGCATTGATCTGGATAGCATAGTTCAGTCACAGTGTTTCTGGGGCAGTGAGGGTGGAACTCTCCAAGGAATTCACGAGGGGAATCAAAAGGTGGTGAGTTGAGGACACGTTGGGCGAGGAGGGTTGCCCACTACTGCTGCTCGTACTTCGCCGTCCTTGATATAGGGAAGCCCGGGCAAGTGTTCATCGCTGGAGAGAGGTAGAATTCCGAGGCAGAGGCCTTCTCCGACTGATGGCATGAGCAATCTTGATACGGTGCTATAAAGCACTGGTATTCTGATGGAAATCAAAAGCAATCTCTCTTGCAAAGACCAAATAGCTTCGGATAGAAGAAAATATTTATAAACTCGATCAAACGTTCACCTGAATACCGGACTGGAATGAAAACGATCGGGCACGATAAAAAAAAATGTTACCTTGATACTCATAACACTATTCATCAGCTTTGTTTGAAACTTGTACAACATCTGCTACAAAACATCATGAAATTAAACGTAATTAATTCCAGATTATAATATAATCTGGGCATATTATGCCCTCTCCTTGGAGTGAGACAAGATAAGTTGTAGTCACAAGGCAGCTGAGTCGTAAAATAATAGTTTTTTACGATTTTCAGTAAACCCTACCACCTACTACCATACTGTACGTACAAATTACACACGATATGTTTTGAAGGTGTTAGTAGCTGATATTCATGCTTAACTCGTCTCTACAAACTCTTAATGTTCGTACAATGAGTTAATAATTATGTTTTTGGTTACAACAAATATACGCGTCACTGGTTCCCAAAATACCAATTGCAGCCGTGTTTGAACAATTTTTTGATTTCTGGAGCTGCTCGAAACACTGATCCCAATTATCACAGTTATTTCCACAGAACACGTCTACAACCCCAGAAACGCGTTTTTTACAAGGCACTGGGAGTAGATAGTCCTGACGAGCTCTGGTCTGTTTCTCGCAAGTCTAAAGACAGCTCACCCCTATCTCTGTCTCTTATCAAAATTACATCATTATTATTTCATATCTTGAAAAAATTCGTTTAGGATACCGTTGAGCTGATTTGATTCAAAACTGCTACCTATATTATTATCTATGAAAAACGTATACGTATAACGTTGGAATAGGTTGAGATTTTATTTCTTTCGTCTGGAGGAACTTAATACGAGTTGTTGCTTGTACTTTACAGTATTCTTTCCAGATGGGCAGAATGGAAAGAGGAAATGTAACAAACACAGAGCACACTATCCTTCAATGGTATCCATCACAATGTACTTAGGGAATGCTGCTTATTTTAAATTGTATGGGAGAGAAAATTTCCTCTTCAAATCAACTATTTTCATTGAACAATATGCGAATTGAACTTCGTTTTCCCTCACTACAGTAAATATGAAAAATTAAGTAGAAATGAAAAATATTTTTCAGTGGTACCTACACGCTGAGATAGTTATATTTCGATGGGACATAGAAAGCTTAGTTTTAACTGATATGCTACAAACGGTTATAAAATACTTTCTGCATCCCGCAATACGCAGTTACATTTAATGTTCTTATGCTGAGCAGTGTTCTTGGGGTACCATCATAATGCTACCTACATTCTTGAGATAAGGAGATCTTTGAATTTCTAAGTGGAAAAGCCCCCAATACGTAGGCATGCTAAAATTTGGTGCCTAAAGCTCCGGCACAGCAACCTACTACCATGGAGACACCTCTCTTTGGCGATACAGTGGCATAAATACTTGAACATCCTAAGGTTTATTTATCATAATCTCCAAATTCCTGTGTATTACCTTGAGATTTAAATGAAATTTTCCAGTGGTTTTCACCAACAACCAACCGGTTAGTAAGTATCCTATGTACTATTCCATGTCCATATGAGCTTTGGGAAACGTTTTTCCAACATCTCCAGGATTAAAAACAGGAGATCATTACGATCATAAAAGGGAGGAAATCCCAACGAAGGGCAGCGATCAAGAACACATCATCCGGTTATCCTGATTTGATGGTTTGTCGATTCAAGGGATATCCATTCTGAATATTCGTGGAACATAGTAAACTGATAAAGTGCGGGAGACTGTACGTGTTAAGAAGACATACGACACAGTTAGGAGTGTGGAGAGAAGGTGGTTGGACGGATGGACAGTGGAGGAGGACGGAGAGTAACAGAACAGAGAGAAGTGTAGTAGAGAGGAGAGAGACTCGTAATTATCGCTGGGGGTGTGCGTAATGAGCGGAGTCTGTTTGCCTTTCAGAGCTGAGGTCTGTTAGAACGTGACTCCGCTGCCCGCGGCTGACACGATTTATCAAAACCATTATCGCCCGAGCGTTTCTGCACCAGCCCCCGCCCTTCAGACCAGCCCACGCCTCGGCCCTTTTCTGAGGGACTCGAGGGCCCTAAGGGGCAAAAAAGGGGGAAAATAAAAATACAGTCTCCGAACCGTCCAGAATCGGAGACCCACGCGCAACAACCTCTCCCGATGTATCCACTTATATTACTCGCACGGATGCTCACATTCCTACAGACTTGACCGCAATAACAAAACGCTGCACACTCTTACACAGCGTTTTATTATTTTTCCGCAAAGATCACCTGTCTGCAAGGAACGTGGCTTTTCCATTATGTACGTCTACCTTTTGAAAGAAAAGACCTACCACCAAACATTCTAATCCGAAAATTGTGGGTCTCTTTATTACGAAATTTAGTTTTTAGTTGTCAAGGAAGCACAACTCTAGGAAACATGTCAACGACTGCTGTCAAGGACGCACGTTTCTATTCGAAGAAACGCTGCAAATTATTACACTATGGTCATGAAGACCAACATGAAGAAAAACATCAATCGCATTTCGGTCAGCTTTAATTTGAACGGAGATTAGGCCTCTTCTGCGATTCACACTCATGTTTCTGATTTATCGTACGTAAAACCCTTAAATTCTCGTAGGAAGCGAACGGTTTGTCCTACAGGGCTCCGCGTGGTCTCAAAAAATTCTAAAAATTCTATACTATCTTAAATTCATGGGAAAACAATACCTTTATATCAGAATGTTTTGAGTCGGGGCGTTTTCAAAATTTAACCCATTTCCGGCCACTGATGCGTTTTCGCATCGACTTTTTTTTAGATATTGAAAATAGTGGATAATCTTCGTAAAAGAATTTTTCCTCGTTCATGCTGTTCCTATACTCGTCAAAAAATAAAAATCTTCGACATTCGGGAGCTCGATGCGACTTAGGAATTTTTTTTTAAAGGAGGCGTTTTGGCCGAAAGCATGATTATGGTGACTCAAATTCGATCCTGGGCGACTGAACTTTCTGGGCCACGACTCGAAACGGATTCCGGTCCTCAAAATAGATTTTCGCATTTTACCAACAACAATGAATTGGATTAGTCTCATCGGTTTGGAAGACTGAGGCCTCTTAAATCCCATTAAAATGTAAAATTCATAAAATTTGGAATATTTTCGCTCTCAATTGATGAGAAAATTATGCATTATTTCGGCCGCCATCTTGTAAAAGAGTTCATCCTCCTCCTCTCACTTCTCTGTTATTTCCACCCTTGGCTTGAAAATCATTTTTCGACTCTTAGAAGTGACCTACATCAACCAAAATCTTCGAGGCACAACTAGATCCCAAATGGAGCCTACATACCCAATTTCATCAAAATCGGTCAATGCTAAGTGGGGAAAGGGCCGCGTACGCCGTACGGCGGCGTACGGCGTACGGACGGCCAAATTTTTATTCAATTTTTGGATTCTACGTACCTTGAAATGTAAACCAACAAATTTTGAGGGGGGTGTTAAAAATTTTTTTTCTTGGTCGATTCCAAAGGTTCATTATTGAAAATAATAAACCAAAAGGACCCAGAGTACGTTGGAAGAGAGGGGGAAGGGTTGAGAAACCCTCAGGAGGCTTGTAGAAAGGTTACTCGATTAATTTCACAATCAACTCTGATTTAACCATGGTTTATCATTCATAGTTCTGGTCTCATTCATTTCTAACTTGATGAAAAGCGTCCATAATTACCTAATATTCACTGATCCTCATTAGCAAACGGTTGGTCCCACTGAGATCTGGGTGGCGTAAACAAATTCTTTAAAATCGTCGCTACTCAAAATTAATGCAGTACGTAATGTTTTTTTTACAATCAGTATACCATACCATCATAATGTATGCACAAAGTATGTTTTGAACATGTTAGGAGTCCATATTCATGTTCTAATCGTCTCCACGAATAATCTGAGTACCCACTCGGCTATTGCATTTTTGGGTACAACGAATATACACAGGTTTTTATTATAATCCAGGAAGCTTCCAAATCGTTAATTTATAAGTATGATGAGATTTTGTTTCATGAATCTTTGTTGTAGATATTATAAAAGTAGTATTGTTGAGTTTTTTGGAGACTGTTCTGTTCTGAGAGGAAAAAATGTTCAAGTAGACATAGCGGAGGCTGTTTTTTCGGAATCAGGAAGGCTGTCTTCTCGGAAATACATTTTGTGAATGTCATCAGTCAAAAATTTTCCCGGAATGAAGATTCAACAAGAGTAATTTTGTTTTCTTCGTGTGTATATTAATTTCAATAAATGCGAGGGGACTTTCGATGTCCTGAAACGAGTATTTGAAAGTAATTTTTATAGATATGCATTGGGGACTCCAATGCGAAATTAGGTACCAAGCAGACAAGGCCGAGGGAACCTCGAATGGACGACTAGCTCACTACGAGCTACAGTAACTTATTATTCAAGTTGAGAAATTGTGCACTGACTGAAGAACACTCACTTGGTGCAGTTCACTTGTCGCGGGCACCGATCCACTCACAACTAACAAGCAGTGCCCAACCACTCTGAAACGAAATACCAAGGCTTGATGCTAGACTCAAAGTTGACATGAAGCTCCCATATTTCAAGCTTACTCCAAATAACCAGAGCTCAAATTCACGCACTCAAACATTTCCTCACGAGTCCATCACTGAACCTGCACTCGAAAAAGTTGATGTACCTCCTATTGCTTTGCTCTGTTTGGCAAAGTGGGAGTGTTATCTGGGAATCAGCTTCCGATTCACAAATAAGAATATCTCCAACAATCAAAAACAGAATTCTCAGATTAATCACTGGAGCTCCTTGGTATGTCAAAAATATGTAGCACTATACATAATGACCTGAGTATTCCGGATATAAAGTAGTAATAAAATCCAGCGAGCTACTAAGTAATACAAAATGATAGTAAATGCCAGTGGGAAGAATAGAGAGGAATTTACATTCAGTATTGATATTAGTTGGATATTTTTGACGTGATTTATTCTGTTGATGTCAACTCTTGTAAGAATACAAATCAACGTCATTTAGGATCTTTCCGAAAGACCAAGGTGACCTGTAATTTCTTGTAATTATTTCATACTTCAGAGAACGCAAAAATAAATTTTGTTCTAGGTTATGACAAGAATTATGCGGGTTGTGCCACAATTGGCAATGGGATCTTCAAGATCTACCTGATTCTTCTGCAAATTTGACTAATTCTTGTGTTCCACTCAACAATTCATCTTCCACAACCAACTTTTCCCTTGCTTAATGATTCCCTCTAGCAATCCATCAAGTATTCCGCCGGTCATTCGTCGATATGCAAAACATATTGTAAGAACGGCATAGATGGGTAAAACATGGTTTAAGCCTGCAGGCTGCTGAGCTGCACAAATGTATAGTGCCGTGGTAGTAAATATTAACTAACGAGCGACACAATCTGGGGCCCCCTCCCGAAGGTAATGGGGAGCGTCACTGCATAATTATGATGTGATCGATATTAACGATAACATTGGGACCCTCTTCTTCCGTGTCACTAATAAATTGCTACGCCAACGGGGTACCGGTGGTTTGCATACCCACCTTATTTCCCAACCTGAAGGTATTTCTTGCTCGTACTTAACCGGATCAGTCTTCGGCATTTTACATTATCTATACTTAATATGCCTGACAAAATTACGTAGTTATCCGTAATCTCGTTTAAAGACTAATTAAGGCTCATGAGGAGTTACGGAATGAGTTACTTCGAGCTCAGGTACAAAATTTTTTGACATCACGTTAATTCAGTTATATTATCAAATTTTGAAAAAAAATGTACGATGAAAATAGAAAATTTGAGAAGTACTGAGGATGATTTGAATTCTCTAGTACCCAACTGGCGGTTCAAGCGCCATGTTTTTGAGGCAGTTACGTTTAATTTTTTTTTAAATTCCAGCAATACACAATTACAACAATAAAAACTTCTCCTCTCCAACTCCACAACATAAGGGCTTAGTTTGGGTGGAAAATCAGTTTTAGCTCGAATGAAACTTCAAGCAAATTCACCTGTATATGATTTTCTCTTTTATATCTTTCTTTCGAAACTTTCCTTTCACACACCATTTCCTCACTGCTACCGAGTTGCAAAGTTACAAGACATTTTTCATATTCCGTGTCTCTTCCCTAAATGGCATTGGCAAGAAGTATGTGCAGATCCTTTCGACAGCAGAAAAGTTCTCTTTACAATTAACTGCCATGTTGTAGCGTCTACATTTGTCATTATACTGCCGCTTTCTATAGGCAAGGTATAGAAAAGGTTTTTTTTTTTTTAATAGAAAATGGAAAAAACACATCGACCAAGAAAAAAAATTTCTAACACCCCCTCAAAATTTGTTGGTTTACGTTTCAACGTACATAGAATCCAAAAATCGAATAAAAATTTGGCCGTCCGGGGGGCAATGGTTTTCTTAGGGGACCATTTACAAGCCAACCCTCACAATCCCTGAAAATGTCATCGAAATTGGACAATAACTTCGTTTAGTTTCGTCCGTTACAAGGATTTCATGACAGACACACGGACATACAGACACGAAACCAAAATTGTTCAGGAAGGTCTAAAACGTAAAATGCGAGTGGAAGTTTTAATTTTGGAGAACTAGCAGAGGCTACTGTCAATTTTAAGGCCTTGATTTTCATTGGGCACCATTTAAAACCTAATCCGTACAATGTTCATCACAACCTTAGTAAAACCTGGAAACCGTTCACTGTCCAACGACTGGGGGTTTTACCCTACCTATCGTAATATGAAGGCATCTATCATATAGACGAATGGAAAGAAAATGTTCCCAACTAGGACATAGAGCGGCGGATCCGAGAGGGATAACACACTGTCGAATTCTCGCTCAACGTGTGAACTTCCCTCAGTAAAGGAGTGGGCCTTCCAATCTGATTCAGTTGAACACATGTCGGGCATCTGCGGAACTGAACCACTTTGTAACAGGTTAACAATAGTTCCACCTCCTGTCTCGCCCCCTCACGTTAATGCATATCAATGAGCCTCAGTTCTACTCGGAGTATTCATACTGTTCTTGTCATTCATACTGAAGCAGTTACTGTTGGATTTGGGTGCCAGTCAAACTTCATCATGAGACTGTCTGAATATACACTATTAATTAAACTAAACTTGACGCGGCTCGAAGATCCTGTCGAGCACTACGGTCTGAACCGTCGCTACACTATGGTCCCCCCAATTTCATCAGTCATTCGGAGAGAAACAACAAATCTCCCCATTCTCTGGACGGCGGTCACGCGTGCCTTTCTTAGCTTGCCGAATATCCACCAATTCTGTCCAATCATCCCAAAGCGAACAACCCTGAAGCTCTCTCTCAACGCTCCCCAGTGCTCACAATTGAAGCCCCAGTGTATTCCATGGTGGAGTCATACCCTGCATGTCTAGAAGTGTCATCCACACATTTCTCTAGTCCTGAAGCTTTCATCCCTCTCAGTGCCGTTCAGACCCGAAAAGAAGCGCAGGAAAGGAAGAAGAGCAGGAACCCCCCCCCCCCTCTATCGAAATTTGATGGTTTACATGTGTTTATGTATGAAGGATCTAAAAATCGAATACAAATTTTTCCGTTCGTCCGTAAGCGGCACATTCCTTAGTTGGGAACAATGGACTTATTTAGATGTTATTTGGTGTATGGGCTCTATTTGAGTTCAAGTTGTGCCTTGGTTTTGGTTATTGCCGGTCACCACTAAGAGATAAAAAAGTGGGAGAAAAGATTTTCAAAACACCCTTGCTTGAAAACTTCCAGTATACTTACAAGTAGGTATTGATTCCGAGTCTACCAAAGTAGCGGAAGCTTTGTTTTCACTTTTCAAGGTTGAAAAAAAAAGTTCTCCAAAATCGAAATTTCCACTCGCGTTTTACGTTTCAGACCTTTCTGAACAATGTTGGTTCCGTGTCTGTCTGTCTTTCTGTGTGTCACGAAATCCTTGCAACAGCCATAACTTCCACATTTTCTATCCGATTCTGATGAAATTTCAGGGATTATGCTGAATAGGTTGTAGACGGTCCCCTATGAAAATCATCACCCCCAGACTGATAGTCGCCGCTGCGCAGGCGCGAACGTGAATTCCTTGTAATAGCCATAACTTCCGCATTTTTCATCCGATTTCAATGAAATTTTCAGAGATTATGCAGATTAGGTTTTAAATGGTGCCCAATGAAAATCAAGGCCTTAAAATTGACAGTAGCCTCTGCGCATGCGGAAACTTAGAATCCTTGTAACATTTCATCATCCTTACATTTTTCATCCGAATTTGATGAAATTTTCCAGGATTTTTCAGGTTGGCGTGTAGACGGTCTTCTATCAAAATCATCTCCACCAGTAGTTGCTGCGCATGCGCAAACGTGAATTCCTTGTAACAGCCATAACTTCTACATTTTCCATCCGATTTCGACGAAATTTCTCAGGATTGTTCAGATTAGCGTGTAGATGGTCCCCTATGAGGGTAGTGGAAGGTACTTAGAGATTGATGTTTTGAGATTAACTACTATGCATCGGATCATCTATACAATCGGGTTATGGATACGAGGACGCTATGTGCCAAACAAACATGGCAGACTTTTTTTATTAAATTAAAATAGAGGCGGTTTTTAAGAATTGTTTGACACCACCCAGAGCTTTGTGGGAGCAACCGCTCGCTAATGAGGATAATTAATTATTTAATCATTCATAAATATCTAATTACTGACGTTTTTTCATCAATTAATAATAGTGGTCGAGTTTTGGAAACGTGTTTAGAAACGAATGAGACCATTCAGAGCTCTGAACGATGAATCATGGTTAAATGAGAGTTGATTGTGAAACTAATTATTATTACCCGTAGCTGTCTTCGAGCCTCCTGAAGGTCCCTCAACCCCTCCCCGACATTCAAACCGTCCTCAGATCCTCTGTTGGATGTCCCCCGTTTACTCGCATAGGTACATATAACTAAGGGAAATGCGATCTTTTCGTTTCTTCGAATAGAATTCAATTATTTCAGTTGCGTTTCCTAAACAACTAAAAACCAAATTTTGTAATTAAGGGACCCACAGCGTTGGGATTAAGATGTTTTGCTGGTAGGTACTATCTATTTAAAGGTAGGTTTCATGTATCAACATTTCCAAGAATTTGTGGAAGACGACAAGTCAGTATTAAGTCATAAGTTAAGAGAAAATTCGATCAACAAATTATAAAGCTGTATAGAGTTATGAGTAGGATATATCTGTGTGGTGGTATTATCTGGAATTTCCAACGATAGCAGAAAAAAGCTTTTTACTCATCATGATGAGTTTACAAGCGACACCATTCTCATAACGTGACGTCACTAGTGGAGGAACATGGGCTGTTTGAATTATGTGCATCAATACGAGGAGAATTGCAGGGAAACACCCCGTTCCCATTTGAATCAAACCCTCCTGCATAATAACGCCAAGTCAACATCGTCTGTTGTCTCAAATAACACGAGCAATGAAACTTTAGTCTATCATCATGCCTAATCATACCATATTATCTGAAGCACCTTGTACAACTTTGGTCTTTGTCATAACTTGTGCGCAGATGAATGAGAAACGTAACACATTAGGTGCGAATATCTACGAAGAGATATTACAAAGAAGAGTACGTAGCTTGTATCATGAAATGTTTCAGATTACTTAATCACACCTTACGTTGACGGAGCAAATATACCTATTTACAATCGAGCATTCGAACTTTCGTTAATTGAATCTACATCAATAACGAATAGTATTATAAATTCCTTAACCAATAGACTTAACACATCCCCATCCATTATCGAGAGTTTTAATGCCAAGGCATGGGAGTTTACAGTCTGCGAAATTTTCAACTTTTGAATTGAAATTAAGAGTGAACAATTTTTCAAGATTCCCATACTATGGATCAGTGAAATTCTTTTACTGATTTCTTTGGTCAAAAAATACTAAAATACTAGTACTTTTTTCACCCTACAGACTAACAAAATAAAAAAATTGAATCTGAAAAAATCATCACTCCCGTATTTTGTTGAATTAAGGTGTATCGCTGAACTAAAATTCGGATTCTACATCATAAATTTCTTAGTGGCCTCCTGGTTAGTCCTCTGTTTTTTGGAAGGAAGTTTAATATACTAGAATATAATAGAAAAAGTTTATTTTTCCAGTATTCTTGAAGGTTATAAAAAAATTAAAATGATCAAAATGTAAACAAAACGGCATGGGAGAATCCATCTGCTGATAGCTTAGATAGAAAACTAAATAATACAAAATTAATGAATAACTGCAAATCAAAAAAAGTCCATTCATGCAGCATGAATTAATAAGCAAATTTTCAAAGAAATCTTTCAGTTAAAGGTATGGTTAAGAAAAGGAACAATGGTGTTGCAATTTCTTTTAGAAAGTTTTTTTTACACGATTCTTGGTTTTTTCGATTTTTAGTACAGCATACCAACATACTGTATGTACCGGGTATGCATTGAAGATGTTAGGAGTCCATATTCACGTTCCACTCGTCTCCACAAACTCATAGAGTACCCACATGGCTATTGTTGGTTTTTTTCGATTTTCAGTATACCTACCATACCAACATACTTGAGGCCATTGCAATAGCTTCATTTTCCTTGAAAATTCGCTAAACTAAACCACATTATTCTCGGGGGAATGAGACCAGATTAAGACCTAAAAACAACACGTCTTCCAGAGTTTTGACAGAATTTTTGATTTTATTTCGTTGAATTATTAATTAATTAATCGTTTTGAATTAATTAAGTTGGTGTTCACTTGGAAGAAATGATAAGCTGACATTTGAATAATTTCAGAGAATTGATATTGCGAATGGTTTGAATGGAAAATAATTTTCACAATTTGTATACCCACGAAGTACGAATAACCTCTTTGGAAGTGATATCGTTAGTTTCATCGTTCATATCAGTCTACCACCAGTTTCTGAAGAGCCAGTTCCTATGTGAGCAAATATGCTGAGTAAATATCGGGAAAATTATGGAAATGAGATTGTAAACAGTGTTTTATTCGGGAGAGTGACTATTAATTCAGTTGAATAAAACACACGAATATATACGAAGTAGTCGTGAATGATATGATTGCATTGGTGACCGCTCTGCATTAGCATTATTATCATGATAACGCCACTTGCAATTTATGAATTGATTCATTGATAACGACGCACGTTCATTTGGTTTCGTGGACGTAATTACAGTTTCTTGAAGAATGATTTTTGCATTCATCTGCGTGCAAATGTTAATATTGAGCGGTCAGTCGTTCACTGGTGGAATAACGGAGTTGAGGAAGTACGTTTTAATTTATAATTAATTCTGGACGGCGTTCGTAAACAATACAAAGGCAAATCATTATTATCAAATTACTAGTAAATACGTCTATAATTTTCATGGGCTTTGGAAGCGTTGTAAAGCAAAAAACGCTGCAAATTATTACACAATGGTTTATTATTTTTCTATATAGATCACTCGTCTACAAAATCACCAACCATCCAATATGAAAAAAAAAAATCAAAAAAAAAAAAAATCACCAACCATCGATCGCATTTCGATCAGCTCTAATTTGAACGGAGATTAGGCCTCTTTTGCGATTCACACTCGTGTTTTGATTTATATATATTTCAATATAAACCCTCAAATTTTTGTAGGGAGCGAACGGTTTGTCTTACAGAGCTCCGGGTGGTCTCAAAAAATTCTAAAAATTCTATAGAATCCAGAATTGAAGGAAAATCAATACCTTTATATCGAAATTTTTTGAGTTAGGGCGTTTTCAAAATTTCAAAATTGATTTTGGAACCCTTAGAAGTGACCTACATCAACCAAAAGCTTCGGGGCACAACTAGACTCCAAATGGAGCCTACATACGAAATTTCATCAAAATCAGTCCATGGAAACTAAGAAAAGTGCCGCGTACGGCGTATGGCGGACGGCCGGCCAAATTTTTATTCGATTTTTGGATTCTACGTACCTTGAAACGTAAACCAACAAATTTTGAGGGGGTGTTAAAAATTTTTTTTTTCTTGGTCGATTCCAAAGGTTTATTATTGAAAATAATAAACCAAAAGGACTCCTCATTGACTATTCGTTGCGAACATCTATCTAGTTGTGCACTATGTCGAAGGAATTTTGAATTTAGCCTTTGAAATGAAGACAACGGGGGTTAACGTTCAAAAGACTTTTTTTTTCGACATAGAATACTTCCGTTTCAGTTGCCGATTACTTCACCAGAGTATCGAAATTTATCTGGCGGCGAGTGGATAAATAAATACATTCAGAGAATACCCTATTTATAATTTTATATAATTATGGAAAATTATAAATTCGGCTATTAAAGTTAAACTAATCTCAAATAATTTTCCCTTTTTGTATTTTTTGGTGCAGCGAAATCGAATTGGAGATGGTGGCAAGCACGCGCGTAATAACTTGAATAACTACTTCACTTCGATTGGTAAGAGTCTAGCAGATTGCATCCCTAAACAAAATTTGTCTTCCTCCTCACCTCGATCACAGAAAACATATCAAATATGTTCTCATATCAAATATGTTCTCATATCAATTATGTTCTCACATCATATCAACATATCAAATATATCAAAATTCAAAATTTGAATTTTATTTGACCTCAAATGTCGCTAAATGACGTGAACAAAATTTTAGGTGGAATGAGAGGAAATTCAGCACCAGGACACGATAACATTTCAATTAATTTTTTTAAAAGTATACCGGGTGTCCCAGAAGTTATGGTCCACCCTTTTTATCTCCGTTGTTTTGAGGGGTAGACAAAAACTTCAAGCGATAACCCCCCTTAATTTTTTACGAGGAATTCAACTATCACACTTTCGCGCATTGCGCACCTGCGCAATCGTGCGCAACGCACACCAACTTTGTTATTTCAAATGGGAACCCCTATTTTTTTATTGCAGATTCGGGTTGTACGCAAAATTTCATGAATTTTAGATCCATCAACCGAGTTTTTTGGTTGCGCACAACCCGTCCAGTGAGCGCGCAAACATGCGCAACCCCTGGATTGCGCCAAAATTGAGATGGAGGTAGACCCCAAGTGTGATACATGGTTTTTCATTAATTTTCGACGCTGAATCACGTAGTGGTATCCATTTTCGGATTTTACTCAAATTTCCCGAAACGGCGGCTGAAAAATAGGTAGTTGAGCCTGTTTTATCGTCAGAATCTGACTGGCGGAGGGATGACAAGTCGATACAAGCTTCAAAGTATCTCATTTGTATTAGGCAACTATCCACTTATTCCAAAGTAAACAATGTAAACAAGAAATCAAGGAATAAACTCCTGAATGCCTGCTTGCTCTCAAATGATTCAAGTCGCGATTTCTTTGAGTAACCATTTTCAATTACTAATTATTTTAAAATTATAACTCGATCCACATTGAGAGTTAAATGACCGATAAATGGTGAGTTTTGATTAGAAAAATTTATTATTCCGGCAATAGTCGCCATAAAATCAAGTTGAATAATAAAACGGATATCATGCCCGGATTCGGGGTTGAAAAATAGCGCTGAAGCATGTTGCGCGCGATGAAAAAGTTCGTTCAAGGGGTGAATTGTTTATGAAATTTGACGCAGAATTCGAATTTGCAACAAAAAAATGTGGTTTCCATTTGAAATAACAAATTTGGTGTGCTTTGTGCACGAATTTGCGGACACCCTGTATTAAAAACTACTCATTTTTCGGCCGCCATTTCGAGAAATTTGAGTAAAATCCGAAAATGGATACCACCACGTGATTCGGCGTCGAAAATTAATGAAAAAACATGTATCACACTTGGGGTCTACCTCCATCTCAATTTTGGCGCAATCCAGGGGTTGCGCATGTTTGCACGCTCACTGGACAGATTGTGCGCAGCCAAAAAACTCGATTGATGGGTCTAAAATTCATGAAATTTTTCGTAGAATCCGAATCTGCAATAAAAAATAGGGGTTCCCATTCGAAATAACAAAGTTGGTGTGCGTTGCGCACGATTGCGCAGGTGCGCAATGCGCGAAAGTGTGATAGTTGAATTCCTCGTAAAAAATTAAGGGGGGTTATCGCTTGAAGTTTTTGTCTACCCCTGAAAACAACGGAGATAAAAAGGGTGGACCATAACTTCTGGGACACCCGGTATAGTGTTGCTGATTCTGTCCGTCTGTCTTTATATTAGCTAAAGTCGTCCCATTATACAAAGGAGGAAAAATAAATTATCTAGGCAACTGCAGGTCTATCTGAGCGTTTTGGAAAAAATCCAGAATCTAGTTGAATCAATATTTTGAGGAAAATAACTTGTTGAGAGTATTACAGTTTGGTTTTAGGAAGTCGAGAGGGGTGGATGAGTCCTTATCAAACTTAGCCTCTAATATTCACCAACTCAAAGGGGTCTAAAGAAATTCTGATTATGATGGACACATCAAAAGCTTTTGATACGATTGATAGACACTTGTTGCACGAAAGAATGAGTGATATAAGAATTAATGATAACAGCCTAAGTTGGTTTATAAGTTATTTTGATGAAAGAAAACAAAAAAGTCTGCCAAGTGGGTGTGGCACATAGCGTCCCCGTATCCATAACCCGATTGTATAGATGAACCATAGTAGTTAATCTAGTAGTTAATCTCAAAACATCAATCTCAAAGTACCTTCCACTACCCTCATAGGGGGCCATCTACACGCTAATCTCAGCAATCCTGAGAAATTTCGTCGAAATCAGAAGGAAAATGTAGAAGTTATGGCTGTTTAACAATGAATTCACGTTTGCGCATGCGCAGCAACTACTATTAGTCTGGGGCTGACGATTTTCATAGGGGACCATCTACACGCCAACCCGCACAATCCCTGAAAATCGGTTCAATCGAAACCGGACAATAACTTCGTATAGTTATGCCGGTTACAAGGATTTCATGACAGACACACAGAGAGACAGACACGGAACCAAAATTATTCAAAAAGGTCTGAAACGTAAAACGCGAGTAGAAATTTCGATTTTGGATAACTTTTTTTTTCAACCTTGAAGAGGAAAACAAAGCTTCCGCTACCTTGGTAGACTCGGAAGCAAAAAGGAAAGGTCATAAGTTTAAAGGTTAGGTTAGGTTTAAAGGTTTATGGAACTTTTTTAATTTTTTTTTTTTTCTCTTGGTTCGTGAATATAGATATTTCAAACAATGACATTCTTGCAACGGTGAAGTCATTCAAGGGATTACTTAAGGACCAACTTTATTTCTTACCTATGTTAGTAAATTGCCAGAGGCAACAAGTCACTGTCGCTTCTTCCTATTTGCGGACTTTACGGTGGTGCTTGTTGACGGGAAAACGAGACGAGAGGTATATGACAAATCAAAGGAGTGTTTGGATGGCATTTCAACTTGGATGTTAACAATTAACACAAGTAAAACCAAAAACACATTCATCTTTTGGATACCTACGTGAAAATGACACAAAATCCGAGTCCTCCGATTGAGCGAGTTACTCACTACCAAAATTTGGGAATTGTGATCGATTATTGGAAGTAAATTGGAAGCAACATGTAAATTACATACATATACAGGGTGTCTTCACTTAATTCGGGCATAGCTTCACGGTTCAGTTCTACAAGGTGTTTCCAACAAAAAATATCTCCAAGCAATATGGGTTAACCCACTCAAAATGCCATTTTTTCACTTCGAAATTTATTTTTGCGTTTTCGACCTTACATTATTAAAACTGTTATACGCGAGAAAAAAAAACTTCGAAGTGAAAAAAGGCATTTTGAGTGGGTTAAGAAAAAATTGCTAGGAGACATTTTTTGCTGGAAATACCTTGTAGAATCGAACTCTGAATTTATACCCAACTTAAGTGTAGACACCCTGCATATGGGAGACTCATGAAATTTATGTATGTATTTTATAACCTTCGTTCAATTATGAATCTGGACGTCACAATGATCATATACATCTCCATGTTACAATCGGCTTAGCATCATTCTGTGTGTGGGAGGAAGGGCTTCTACTACTAGTATATATAAGTAAATTAATATACTACAAAACTCTATCCTGAAAATATGTTTGTTCAGGCCTCGCAAAAAACCGTCGAAGGAGGTTGTTTATTCTTGCTAAAGTTTTCACTATAAGACAATTGTATATTAGAAATTATGTTATATTATTATAAATGTCCTACTATAATCAGTGATCTTCACCCACATAACAATACTACTAGTTTTAAACTTATGGGAAGTGTGACAAATCCCAAACCGTACTCTGATGTGAGACAAAATCTTGTGTCGTCTGCCCAGACCTTAGTTTTCAACCGATTTTTGTGGTTCATTTTTTATTCGACGCGGAAAACTATCTAGTTGTGCACTACGTCGCTGGAATTTTGAATTTTGCCTTTAAAGGGGTGAAACGGGGGGGGGGGGGGTTATGCTTCAAAAACATGCGTTTCCGGGCATAATCTTGTAAACTCTGGCCAGGGCCCAATTTCCAACCGATTTGCATGTTTCTTTTTTTGTTCGATTCAGAAATCTTCCGAATTGCACACTATTTCACCAGAGAATCAAAATTAGCATGGGGAAGGGGCGAGTGGGGGGATAATGTTCACAAAATGTCCGTTGCTTACTAAATTGTACCCAAGTTTTAAAATTTAAAGAAAATTCTCAATATACCCCTGGATGTCCATGAATTATTCTTTGTACCACCATGGTGCCAGGACAACAGGAACCACGTAATTTCGTGGGTTTTTGTGTGTTTCACCTCGAGTACGAATGTGAACTTCTACGGGCTGCCTACCAAAACTAAGATGAAAGTTTGTTTTTTACGTTACGACGAATGACCATTTTGGTGCAAGACTGACACCATTGGTATGGGTTAGTGGGGGAGTGAACTCGAATTTCCATGATGGGTATCGTAGATCATGGACTTAAACATGCTGTTCAAATTCGAGGCTCGAATGCCGCTAGAAATATAACGGAGGATAAGGTGGAGGGGGGGTCCACAATTTGTTACTCAATATGCTAACTAAATTACATTGAGTGAAACAGTTTTGTACAGGAGGAAAGTAAATAAAAATGCGTGTTTTATCGCTTACCATGCGTGTTTTATCGCTTACCAACAGGTTCAAATTGACCTAACGCTTATCCAATGGGACGTCCCCTGGAATACATGCATTACTTAACAACATGTTTTGAATGAAGGTTCTCATTCTTTATACTTCTTCTTCTATACTAGGTATTAGAATGACACGATGTATTTATAGTGCGTAAAATTGGAAGATAATGAAACTTTTATGTGGAGTCACGGGTTATGCCTATTGCCGTCCAATAAATTAGTGTCTGCACCTATTTCAATGTACATTTATTTGAATTAATGAGGTATTGCTTATTTGTATGCCTCTTTTTGATTTTTTCTCCACAAGAGGATTTGGAACGAATGATAAAGCAGAAACACGAGTGTAAATCGTAAATGATTGTTCACTGTCAGATCAAGTACTGGGGCGGGACGTTGCCCAGTTTCCACGGTCCGATTTCTATTGAATTTGGTATATCGGCTCTAGCAGTGATGTTTGTTTATCTCCATAATGTTACTCAATAATTCTTACTTTCTCTTATTCCTACACTTGGTTCCCGTTAATACCTGAAGATTGTCGTGAACTCTTCTGACGATGAAAATTTTATCTTGGCACCCTCTAAATCTAAATATCTCATGATCACGGACATTTTCCAGATGAGGTCCTTAGGGTGGAGGAGGGGAGGTAGTTAGTTGGTCCCTCAGATTTCCACCCATACATATTTCCAGGATGGCTCTCGTGAACAGGAGCCTTCACATAGGATTGTAGGAGATGACAGGACAGCCCCGGAATCGTCTGGAAACCCTTTAAATTTAATATACATCATGAGAAAAAGTAAAAGCTAATCCTCTTTTATTCCACATTCGGGCAGGGAAAAAGGTCGCAAAGGTCCTCTTTTTCAAGATTGAAAAAAGCTAACCCTTATTGTCAAAAATGAAAAAAAGAGGTGGAAGGGAAAAACTTGCCCGTTCCCGCCAAACGAGGAGTCGGCAAAACCTTTTCTCCAGAAAATTAATGAGTCGAGCCTCTCTCATGGCGGAGCAGCGCTCAACTTTGGTTCCAAGATCAAAGCAGACTCCACATAACTATACTCGCGATCTCTCGGAAGAATAGTTGGAGTGTTTAGTTTGGAGACTTCGAGGTAAGCCAATTCTGTTTTGAGGGATTTGCCAAGAAATGCGTGGATCAAAATTATGATAACGATGCTGAATAAAGATGACCGAATCGATAATTTAGAGAAGCCACAGCATCTCTAGTATTTATTCGGATGCAAATAAATTTATTTGGACTGACAAATACATTTATTTGTCAATAAAATGTTCATCTTATGAAAACAATTTTAACAAAAACAAAATTTGCTTCGCGACAATCTGAGTGCCGTATAACCGTTCAACAACTTCAACGAGTATGTTGTTTTGTATAGCTTTTTTTAAATGATGTAAATCTCTCTATTTGGGGTTCAGTTATGCCCTCATTTGGTTCTACCCAGTCACTTCTAAGAAATAATAGATAGGTACCTAGGGAAGTTACAGTAGATCACTCAAGGGTTGCTTAACATTCAAATGTACAATGAAGATTTTCAGAATCAAATGAGATCATAGTAGACATTCTAAAAAAGTGATTGAAGATTGGATCAAACATATTGTTTAGTAATGCATGCATTCCAGGGGAAGTCCCATTGGATAAGCATTAGATCAGTTTAACCAGTTGTTAAGTGATAAAACTGTTTCACTCGATCTAATTTATTTATTACTTTAGGCAAGAAATACTGACCCCCCCCCCCACCATTATCCACATTTCTAGCGGCATGGGAGCCTAGAATTTGAAGAGCATTTTAAAATCCATGATCTACGATACCCAACATGCGAATTCGAGTTCACCCCCCCCCCCCCCCCCCCAAGGCCAACAATGGTGCCAGTCTGGCACCAAAGCGGAAATACGTCGTAACATTGAACTTTCATCTATTAGGTTTGGTAGGCAGTCCGTCGAAGTTCACATCCGTATTCAAGGTGAAACACAAAAAAAAAAAAAAAACACGAAATAAGCGGTTTATGGCATCATGGCACCATGTCCTGGCACCATGGTGGCACCACTATTAGTTCCATGGTGGTACAGAGAATAATTCATGAAAATCCGGAGGTATAATGAGAATTTTTCCTCTATTTCAAAGCTTGGGTACAGTTAGTAAGCAGTAAAGGAACCGAAATATTGAAAAATCGGATATTTTGTGAATATTATTCCCCACTCACCCCCTCCCCTTGCGAATTTTGGTACTCTGGTAAAATCATGTACAACTCGGAAGTTATTTGAGTCAAACAAAAAAAGAAACACGCAAATCGGTTGGAAATTGAGGCCTGGGCAGAGTTTACAAGATTACGGACGCAAACGCACGTTTTTTAAGCATTAACCCCTCCTTTCCCCTCTTAAAAAACAAAATCCGAAATTCCGGCGCCGTAGTGCACAACTAGATAGTATTTCGCGTCAAACGAAAAAAGAACCACGAAAATCGTTTGAGAACTAAGGTCTGGGCAGAGTACACAAGATTATGCCAAAAAACGCACGTTTTTCGAGCATTAACCCCCCCTTTCCTCCCCTTAAAAGGCAAAATTCGAAATTCCGGCGACGTAGTGCACAACTGGATAGTTTTCCGCGACGAACAAAAAAAGAACCAGGAAAATCGGTTGAGAACTAAGGCCTGTGCAGAGTACACAAGATTTTGTTACACAGACACACACATACACACACACACACACATACACACACACACACACACAGACATACACCTATGGTTTTTTTCGCGGATTTGGATTCAGAATGGTCTAAAACGGATTACTGTGTGGTTATTTTTTTTTCTGTTGAGTGTTGTCCAACTTCACCCCAGATCGATCGCATAAGGACGCCCAAGTCTTACTGTGGGACGTCCTAAAAAAGAGCAGAAATACGACTATTACGAGAAATACGTAATTGCAAATTGGATTTCAGGAAAAAAAGAGGTATGTGAATTTTACATCAGCATGAGCCTGATACTCCTCCAAAAACTGTGCGTACAGATGTTGAGGGTTTATTTAGGGATAGCTTCGAGTAGAACAAAGAGGTGAGTAGCTAGTTACTCCACATGGAAGAATGAGAAAGCAATTTTTTGGTCGGACAGTGATCAACGCAGAATGGGTATCTTTAAAGATAATGAAGATTGGTGGGTACTTTTCAATGAAACACAGTCATGACTCATCAATTGTTAAGTTCGAACTTGATCAGAATCCCTGCTCCGCTCGGTAACCCGCCGACGCCTATAACCTCTTCCCAACACCTCGCCCATCCCATTGCCGTTACCACGACCATCCGATCCGATTAGTGAATTCATATCAAATCCTGCAAACCCTATCCTTGGGCTTACTTTCTTTCTATTAGGCGACAGCTGCAGTTTTAGTGTGCGGCCTTACAACGATCCTAAACTAACGACCTTCCTGAACATTTTTGGTTTCATGAATGTCTGCCTGTGTGTGTGCCAGTCATGGAATTCTTGTAACGGACAAAACTATACGAAGTTAGGTATTGTCCGATTCCGATTAAATTATCCAACTCATTGCCCCCGGATTATTAGTAGCCTCTGCGTGTGCGCACACATAAAAACCTTGTAACAGCTGTAACTCCTGGAGATTGGGGTAAAAATAGTCTCCTATACAAATCATGGCCCTCAAACTGATGGTATTCACTGCTCCAATATTAACCAACATTAATTTGTTTCATGTAATTGTACAATGTAAAATGTACAATCAATGTGTTTAGGTTTTGTCTTTCTTGGCTATTTGTAAGTATTTTCAATGATTTATACAGTGATTTTGGTGCCAAAGAAATTATGTGCCAAACCCAATTGACAGACTTCTCTTTTTATGCAGATCAGTTCAAATCAAATTACATGGAACCAATTATGGCCGCCAGGAGTAGAACCAAAATTTTCCTTCTTTTCAGGAACAAGTTTCTGGAAGATGCAACTTGCACTAGCTACTGTTCTGAGAGTGCTGACTGACCTGATCGAGAGACCTAAGCTTCAAGAGAATTTTATATAATTTTTCTGCAGAAGTGTTTTAATAACTACCTGCCTGAATATTTTGAATTCAGCTACTACTTGAATTATAGAACTCTCTTCTTCTATTTTCCTAGAGAGCCTACACCCAACATCCCTGATTTAGCCACGTATTCTTAAAATAGTTCAAAGGTCAATTGAGTTGGTAAAGTATGTGTTCAGGGCCCGCATAGAGATGACTACCGTAGGTTTACTAGTACATATTTTGAGATATTATATAATCAAATCATCTATAAGTGAAGATACCCACAGCTTGTGAAATCTATGTAAGTAGTTATCCAATTGGATTAACTACCTACCTACGCTGAAGTTCACCAGCTATACGAACAAATGAAATAATTTTGAAGGAATTTCGAGCCTTGTTGAATGAAAAGAAAATGTAAAGCTACACAAATCGCAAGGAATGTTCATATATTTCCGCTTCAAATTAAAGGTTTTCCGAAACAAAATAAAGGTTTTCCCGAACAAAATAAAGATCTTCCATTTCAAAATAAAGATCTTCCATTTCAGAATAATCGATTTTAATAATGAATATAGATTTATAATAAGTACATTGTTGTTTAAAATTATTCAATTTTTTGGTTTTTTTTGCAACAAAAAAAACCGAACTCGATAAAAATTGAACAAAACAAAACTAATAACGTTAAGGTGCGTTTACACTTCGCTAAATTTCCTCGCGAGGGATTCTCGCGAAACAAGTTTTGCGGCATGTAGACGCTTCTAGAACCCGAATCACGCCTCTGCGAGGATCCCCTGCGAGACGAGGGAGCGAGCGGTCAGCCAGTCGGTCTCTGGCGCGCAACAAAGGAGTTTCGGCCTTGTTGTTTCCCGAAGTGTAGACGTGTATATTTGTTTGTGCGAGGCAGGTGTATTGTCTTTCGAGTATCATTTTACTGCAGACTTGTGTATGAGTCTCCTGTAGCCAAATATCTCAGTGTGATGGCAATTCTTTCCTTCACAGTGATCGCTTATCTCGTGTGCGTGTCTACCCGTTCAATTTTGGGTCCAATAACTAACACCAGATAATCGAAGTCAGTCGATTTCATTCGCGTGAAATTCAGTATTACGTCTTCAACCATCTCCATCTAGGTACATGTCCTTTATTAATCTACTGCCATATTGCAACCGTTTGCGAAAGATTTCTCTGACCCACCAGCGACGTCGGCGTTGTTGCTGACGTCCTTTCCTCTTTTTGACAATATGAGCTGCGTCGATGAAAGCCAAAGCACTGGCTGCAGTGCAGCCACTGCACGGGGAGGAAGAGGAACTATTGAAACACTCGCCATGGCCGCCTCGCGAGAATTTACGGCTCACCTCTGCCGTCGTGCCTCGCGCGTCTGTTTCACGGTTTGTTTCGTTGTGTAGTCTCGGGCGAGAGCTTCACCCATCAGTCTCGCGAGGATATTTCGCGAAGTGTAAACGCACCTTTATAGATCATTGTCAGCTGCTGCGGGAGAAATCACCCTGATCATACATAAAGAATTGGATAACGAACTCGATAGAGAATGGACAGGCAGGCTGTCCTTGTCATGTTTATAAAAAGTGTTTCAGTGCGCTACAGTGAACGTATCTTAACGATCTTTGTTTTTAAATGGATGATCTTTATTTTGAAATGGAAAACCTTTATTTTGAAATGGAAAACCTTTATTTTGTTTCGAAAAACCCTTCGATTTGACGCGGAAAAGCTATAAATATGGGAGAGAGAGAGAGAGAGAGAGAGAGAGAGAGAGAGAGAGAACTTTTGGATAAGATATTGTACAAATTTTCGCTTAATTTGCGAGAATGGAGGGACCACGCACCAAGGATGCTAACTAGGTTGTGGTAGGAGCCTCAATCCCAAATTTGGATTTTTCGACTTGAGTAGGTAGATGCAGAACGAGAACCTCGTGATTCAGACGTCTTCTTCCTCAGTAACGCTCGAGGAATACAGTAGTAGCTTAAAAAAAGTGAAAGATGCCTGTCCAATCTAAAGAAGTCCACTCAATTTACATTTCACTTTTCCCGAGAAAATGAATTTTTAAAAAAATGAGGAAGGCAGAAATATGTAGCCGCTGGATAAGCTGCCCAGATAAGAATATAGTTGTAAATAGCAGGATCCGTATTGCTTAGACCATAGCCACTGATCACCCTACAGAATTATCGATGGCAAACAAAATGGAACCTATCACTATGACAAATTATATTGTGATATTAGTAGAGCGGTATTATTGGTACAGACCGGTCGATTCTGGATAATGTGTGATGGCAGTAATCTGACGCGTGATAACTGTAATGGTAATTTCGACAAGACCGTAACATTGATTTATTAGTAAGGAGTATGGGGGCACGAGGCAATTGAGTAGTATAATGCTAGGAGGGGACCACTGAAGGGGGTGCCCCCAAGTTACGCAAATCTAAACATCGAGTGGAGTAAGTTATGGAAACTAATCAAACGATTGCGGCGGAAGGGAATGAAACCTCGGAATTGAGCGGTCAACACTTGGCAGGTGAAGGTGGGAAATTCAGGGCAGATGTTTCAGAGAAGTATGCAGCAACAATACCGTTTAATATGGGACGGCATTGACGAGCATCATTGAGCTATACTGGCTTAACATGATTAAAGACAGGTACCCAGGAAGGATACTTCATATAAAAGAGAAGTAAAGAGGATGTCCAATTTTCAAGAAACCACGTAATCTCTGGATAGGTAATCAAATCCGGATGGAAACTGTAGGGATCCGTGTTACAATAATAGAAGAAGCTGCAAAATCAAGAGTTGGGACCAGGATTATTACAAAGCATTTTTTGCTCTCCAGAAATGTATTTTTTGGAGCCCCCGGTGAGCTTTGAGTGAATACTTTCTGCACAAATTGTATTATTCTGGCCTTGATTGGTGGAAGCACAGTATCGTCTGACTCCAATCGTCCGAGAGGAAATTATCTTCTCTTCGGTTGATATAAATGTCCAACCTTTAAATAATGAAGTTTGTCGAAATCGACAGTTTTTTATACAAATTTGCAAGGTTCGGTCGGATGTTATGAGAAACGTAGTTTCCGACGTTTCGACTGTTCATACCGTCCTCCTCAAGGAATATTAGGCTGTCTTCGGTAATTAGCACATCATTCACACACTACAGGTTCGTTTAACTTCAAGTTCAAGAACTTTTGGTTAACACTAATTGTAACTTTATGAATCAATTCAGTGAACTTATCAATAACTGACAAACCCTCTAACATTACGTCGTAAAAGTAATAGAACCAGCTGACGTTATTAACCACCCATCATCTGCAGACCATACTCAAGTTTACCCATCCTAATTTCTTCGTAGAGTGAAAAACACACACCTACGGTGGCCCTCGTGTGTATTCCCATTCAGGTAGGTACCTATTCTAGTAAGAAATAGATACTGCAAAGATTTGACGGAAAATACTCCTACGTCATTTATGCATAGTCGGTTAAAACTTTCTTGTGGGAATACCACTAATATTTCGAAAGAATTAAATAAAATACATTCAGGCATAGTCTCTCACCAGACCTAGGGATTCTTCGGAGGCACAGGGTGAATGCGGAAGGACTAGCCAATCGGGAGTCGAGGGCTAAAGCCAGGTAACAGTCTGGTGGAAATCTCTGGCCGTAAATTTTCACGTTTATACGCTTGTTATCATTTCCAAAATCTTTCTTAACTAAATTTGGTCAGTTTTGACATTTCTTTTTCAGACATAGGATTGACATAATGGTCGTCGTTATACTTCAAATAAGTAGGAATCGCTTCCTAGTGTATGTGTTCAACTTGACGGGCGATCTTGGATCGGGAACACCAGTTTACCTCAACCTCTAAAATCAGTTTATATCAACTGACCATTAGAAGTAAAATTGCTGCTAATACCAATATTAGATTGGGAAGTAGAGATAGTAAGGCGAATTCTTCAAATCTCGTCCCTACATTTCTTATTCGATAATAAATGATAATTTCGGAGTTTATTTAATCAAGTACCAACTTAATTTCTAGTTAGATTAATTTAAATCAAGATATCGACAATTAAAAAGAAGCTCAATCAAGAACTTATCCACCCTCTTTTCAATTTGGAGATCCGTCATCCACGCGCAACCATTCTATTCAGAAAACTGGGGAAAATCTGCTGGCTCCCGAGGCCTATTTGCATATTGATTGCGGAATAAATGAATTTGCCACCGTGTTCATTAAAGGAACAGACGAAACCCGGACGTGGACGAGAGTGGGCCACATTATTTGCCCCTATTAAGCGGGGATCAGCCGCCTCTTTTTCTGGCAACAACAGGAGGTTGAGATAACGAACTATTTTGAGCCAATCCGCCCCTAATTTATATTAATGAGCCTTCAGAATTTATTTTAGCTTTGGGGATCGTGAACACGCGGGAGGCTGAGTTCGTCGCGACCCCCCCCCCCCCCCCCCCCCCCGTCGTTTTAAAAACCTCCGCGCGATCTACAGGAGTTTTGAAACCAATACAATAACAAAGAAACCTCGCCAAAAGCCGACCAAACCACAGTCATTACGTCTTATCCTTTTCTTTAAGAATAACTCTCGAACTTGAATTAATTTGCATTTTCAGAATGCGGTATGAGTTGAATGATAAATTTCAGGGCAGAAGAAGAACAGAAATGGAACAGAAAGTTCACGTCCAACCAGTAAGCAAAAAAGGGAAAATCATTCCTGATGCTTTCTGATTACCACAAAAATATTACACTCAGCATAAATGTTGAGAGTTACACTCACTGTAACAGGATTCATGGCAGTGCCATAACTGAATGCAATTTCAAAGTCCATGACCAGTGATACCCAACATATGAATTCGAGTCTAGTTACGGTGTCAGTCTAGCACTAAAACGGTAGTCCAAGGTGTACAATTAGAAATGAGTGGAAATCAACTTGCTACTGCCACGCTTTCTGGTGGCCTGATTCTGGTGACACCTCTCCTTCTCAAGATAAAGCTATTCACACAAAGAGAGAAAAAAAAACACGAAAACTATCCAGAATTCCAGTTTATAGAGAAACAAAAGTTGTTGCACATTAGTAGCAGAATCGATCCCTGAAGTTTCGTCGTTCATACCGAACACCCGGTGTACCTTTGTATCCGTTTGAGTCAATAAGAAGGATTGGAAGAAGCTGAAATGCATCACCAAGTTGACTTAATAATTCACTGTCCAAAAAAATCGTTCCCAAAAAAGAAATTGAGGTGCTTCGAGGTCGTCTCATCAAGATGGATAGCGACTGTTACGTATGGCACCTGCTTTCTCATCAATCCAAACGAATATTGCGAACAAGCCGTATAGCCTCAGGACGCCTATAAGTCAAGTAACGAATCTCCCCGCTATTGACCCTAGCAAATTGACTCCGTATGTCACAGGTCACCAAGGCCATCCAAGTCGAGGTGACCAAGTAATAGGGAAGCCATAAGATGAATGCTCTTTTACTAAAACAATTAAGTATGGCGTGTGAGATGAAAAGGCGAATTCAGTGTCAAAATTACCTTGAAGTTTGGTAGATACCTATAACAAGTATTAGAAGTTTCTGAACCGAATGAGAAAGTAACGTTGAGGCTACTGTCATCGTTTAAATTACTGCAATACATTTCTCCTTTTCCTGATGTGTTGCAATACGATATCCACCATTTGGCTTGTAACGGTGAAACTAGCAGAGATTTCCAAAAGATCAAAACTGATCCCACCGTACCATACCATTACGGATCCGAGGAGGCCCTGGCTGAATAAAAATTCATCCAGGAAAGTTAATTGAAGTTACAAAAGAGGAGTTTTACCACCACGTTTTTCAGTAGTAATCAAATGATAAAGACTGGTTCTTTCAGGTGCTACCAACTATTTCATGTCAAGTCAAATATTTCATGTCGTACATTAATGTGAATGTAAGTAAGTTTCCTCGGCTCAGGTTCGTGAAGAAGATTGAACATTATTTCGACATAATGGTCCTTTATCGTCCGCCAATAAATGGATTGGAAAAAGGATCGTCAAAATATTAACTGTTCGGTCAGTTGGGGGTCCGGCGTGGCCGTGGGCGCTGCCGCGTTCATTCTTTGGTGGCGGTATTCTACGGGGGTCCAGAGTTCGAGTCTAACCGAGTGCGTCCGGGGCTCATCGCCCCCCCTCGTCCCAACACAAGGAGGGTGAGGCAATTGGAAGCCACAAGCAAAATCATTAGAACAAATTCCGATCTTCCCTTTGGAAGACAGCTGACCGCCAGGAACAGCAGCTCATTTTTCGCGACGACAGGAATGGCAATCAATTTACTGCTAACTTACTACATAATTTTCTGACATTCAGGAGTTAAACACAGACGAGAGATACGAGAGATCCGGTAGAGAGGCATATCAGTAATGACTACCAATCACTACAATGTGTAGAAAACTGTAGTCACATACCTATTTAACGGAGTAAATGGAACATAACTCTTGAAAGTTCTTGTTTAAGAGGAAAACAGTTAATTAAAATAATGAAGAACTGTCTCACGATAACTATAAGCATGGGGGATCTCCCGAAACAACTCTGAAGCTCAACTTCGAGCAGTTGGGTTTGAGTGAAATCATTCAAATTGTACTGTACAAACTTTAAACCCGAAAAAATGACGCCCTCGACTTTATAAAACCCACAAAAAAGTCGTTTTTACATTTGTCAAGGAGGGAGAGAAAGAAAGACATTGAATGCATAAATCAACAGAGCAGGTGCATCCAGCTTCCGAATCTGAGTTCGCATTTATATTTATAAGTCATGCCATTTCCTTTCGAGGGACCGGTTCCTCATCGTAACACCTTTTTACGTCAAGTGGAGCCGATTCTTGTGATATTGACGAAAGATGGTGAAGGGGAAGAGAATAAATAGTTCAAAGCCAAAGCTCAACTTATGGACGGATTAGCAACAAAATATCACATTGGGCAAAATGTTTTTTGCGTCATTACCGCGCCTTTTTGTCGTTTCATCAGCTCGCGTTTATTTTCGATGAATACGTCTCAGTTTTAAATGAGTCTCTGTTGGTTAAAATATCATGATCCGCAACCATTAGATGAATGAGTATGATCGTGGAAGAAATCGAGAAGATGTTGATGGAAGAAAACGTTTTGGAGTGCTTGAACTCCGTTGTATGCTCCATTAGTAACAAAAGTTGGCCAAGGTTAAGGCTATAGTTTAGATGGGTTGATAGGTTCAAATAAGCATTTTGCTCGTATTTCTTTATCCAACATTTCATACCTAGACCTTCCTGATCGCCAAATCCCACACAAGCTATTTAATAGTTTATAAACTTCATTTTCTGCATCACTTTCGATTGCCCCAAAGAGATAAACTAGAGCCTAAAGAGATAAATTTCACTTCTGTCGATGAATGAGCCAATTATTTCCACTAAAAATCTCAATCTGACAATCATGTTCTCAGATGGCCGTTTCTCAGATTCTTACTCAAGTTATTCAGGTTGTAGTGTGCTGCCTTTTTCAAGACTCTCTTTCCCAATGGCTGGACCTTGAAATGTTTACCACATAATCGATTTTTCACGAGAATGCTATTGATTTCTTGGACTTGTTCCTTCTTTGGTGTATTTTTCATCAAAGAACGAGAAATATGAAGTGCTGAAATCGTATATGCCTAATCTGTAGTCGGATCGAAACTCAGGAGCATCGTCCCATTGATCATTTTCAAACCATCCCGGGCTACCAACTGGTTTACAGAAATTGGAGAAGGTATAGAAGCCCTTTTCATTCTGATGATATCTATTTATATCCATGAGAAGTGAAACTATCACTCGAATCAAAATACCGTGCAAAGATTTCCACTTCCTCAATTTCCACAATTTCCATTTTCTATTCCTCTACGAGTATATTCCTATACTCAGATCGGTTGGACTGAGGAGTTTAGTGGTCGGGTGAACGCATCCGCTGAGGGCATTCCACAATACTCTTGAGGGGTTTCCAAGCCGGTTTCTCGTTGAGCAGCGATTACCTTCCTCGGCCTTGCAGAGCTCGGCTTAATTCACTTTCACCAGACGGGTGAAGCAAGCTGCAGGCGTCGAGTTGCGTTCCAGCTACTCCGCTCAAACCGTCTGTAAAGTAAGGATGACCACAAGAATCGGATATAGCTTCTAGATGCTCAAAATATTAATTTCCAATCGCATTTAATGTTTAGATCATCCTGGATAGTTCTGATTTCGTATCTATCAAAGCTAAGCAAGTCTGTCCGAAAACCTTCAAACAGGCTATACTGACTTACAGTTCGATTTCAAACATTTTTTTGCAGGGTTTGTACCTCTTGGGCTCTAGGTCACCTATGATTCGCAGATCGAGGAGAGCTTCAGTGACAATCATACATTCTTATACTAACTTCTACAGTTCGATTTTGAAGACATCTCCAAGGACCCTAGACGATCACCTATGAAGTTCAAAGCTCTTGAAATAAAAATGATCTCTGCCAATTAGCAAACGTCAAATTCTCCATCGTTGTCTTCCGACAATGTATGAGTTAAATCGAACTTGGAAGGCAGTTGAAGACTGACGTTGATGGTCCCTTAAGAGTTTAATAGTTTCCATATCGCTGGTAGTGATTACGCAGTAGCCACTTGAGAAGAAGTAAAGAATGAAGTTTGGAGTTTTTTTTCTTTGTCTTGACGATGTCGACGATGACAATTTTGGAGATAATCTTCCACTGACTCCAAAAATGTACACCAACATGTCCGTCACCACCATGGAGTGCCGGCATGGCGCCAAGTTGGCATCTGGAGATGGCGCCACTAGAATTTTCGAGTTATCATGGATTCAGGCGTTCTGTTCAGTTTAGGAGCAGTTATGAATGCTGTAATGTTACTAACCCCAAGAACCCTACTCAGCACAATAACACTGTGTGTAACTATTTTGTGATGCGGTGGGTCTTAATAAACATTATGATAGTTTGCTTTATTATATTCTCTACCGTCAGATACATACCCTGAACTGTATGCATCACGAAAGATAATGTTTCAAAGACGATCCAAAACTCCATAATTATGCACGAGTTTTACTCACCCAACTTGTTGTTTTCAGATCGACGAATAAACGTAGTATAACCATAGGTGATGTAGGTACCTACCTGAAACAAAATAAAGTTTTGATGTTTCGAGTCATTTCTGTCTTGAGTCTGGTCATAACTGTAATCACGAACAAATTAAAATAATAGGAATCCAATCAATCAACTAATCAACGGCAGTTACTGGTTTAATGAACTGGTTCCCGAGAGATCACCGAAGTTAAGGCCAGTCGGTCCGGGAGATTGTTTGGATTGGTGACCGCTCGAGGGCGGTATGGCAGGTCTTCATAATTTTTCGGGTTGGGAAATGGTGAACCTCGCTCCATTTGAGCGGGCAAGGCAACAAGTAGCCATGAAAGAAATCATAAGAACCAGTACTGATCGTCCCTTGGGAAGTCATGACGTCATGGCTCCAGGAATGGCAGGAAAAATCTTTGTGTCCGAATTCAACATTAATTGAGACACTATTCTTTTACAACAGGCTATTTTTCTACAATAAAGTTCCGATAATACAATGAGTCACGTTCGTTCGTCTTAATTGTATTCAGGATTTATACAAATCACCTCTATTCCAAGTCAAAAACCCATATCAGCGCCTAAATAAAAAATTAGATTTAACATTCGAGCAGCTCAAAGCCCTTTACGACTATTTAAAAAAAACATTATTCATCAAAGTCAAATCATTCAAACAATTGCTCGTTTTTTCGAGAGAATAATTCACTTCTAAGGCCTAGCACGAAGAAGAAGAAGAAGAAGAAGAAAAACATGCTTTATTACAATAATAACAATTTACATAAATATCTCCACAATACTAATTAGTGTAACCGTATAGGTATGAAGAAAAAAAACAGCATGTATTACGACAATGGACCAAAGGACCTTCTGTCGGAGAGTGCCCGAGAGCACGTCTAAGGCCTAGCACGACTGGACATGAAAAAGGAAAAAAATGTTTTGGCCACTGGAGTTGGAAACAATTTGGAGTCCCTCTAAATACACCTCTGGTTTAGGCGTTTTCATTGTCAAATGAAAATACAGGTCGTTTATTTTATTTTACCCAACTACTGCAAAGCGACATGGAAGTGTGTTTCCCTTCTCAGTGGCTGCCTATGTTATACTTTGTAGAGAAAAAGCAGTATGAATGTGCACATACGAGGTCGCAAATCGTTCGTTGTGATACCTGAAGCGTTTTTGAAAGGTCAAAGTTCCGAATATTTTCGGAAATAAGATCGATATCAGTTAAAATGTGGGAGAATATCGATTCATGGGCCACTGAAATAGTGGTCACCAGTTCATCCTTGTGAGAAGAAGGACTGAAGGACTGAAACCAGTGTACCTAATATGGTCTGACCATTGGCGGGAAACCGACCCATATAGGTTATGAGGAATGTCATACTGATGGTGTTATACGCGTCAGGTCCAATCTTGAACTGATTGGTGTTATACGCGTCAGGTCTATTTGAACTGATTGGTCCTGAAAGGTTGATAGGAGACTGCTACACAACAATACAGATAGACTGATCAGATATCTATTCTGAATATATTACTTTGGAAGAGTTTCTCCACCAACCTATAATGGGAAATACTGTCAAGCAACCAGGACAAAAAGCCGGATATCGTCGCAGCCCATTCTGACGGTTCTGCAAATATCCTGGATGTCCAGGTTTACAATGGTGGAGACCAGGCTGGCCAAGATAGGCAAATCTAATAGATATGGTCTACCCAACAACTTTGCCGCAGGGTGTGGAGCGGGACCATCGGACTAGAAATTGTTCATTCTCACCAAAAACAGGAACTAATCTAGTGTGAGTGATCATCTTGAAAAGTTTTCAAAAAACCCAATTCTTCACAGTTTTATCAGCAATCTGAAGATCGCATGAACCTCTCTATTATTTAGACTTTTTATAACTCGAAAACCGTTTGAAATTAGTGACAATTTGACGATAATATAAAGAACACCAAAATGAAGTTGTCTCTTTCACCTCTCGAATGCCACAGGTCTGATTTTACCTGTTCCAGACGAGGAAGTGAAAAACGCGGATGAATGTTGAACCGTGGGAGACCAAGTTATCAAGGCATCGCTCTCAAAGGAACGCGACACTGCACATGGACGGGATTGGCCGTTGATGATTAGCCAGCAGCGATAGCGCTACGAGTGCGCCTACATTCAGAACCAACGCATCAACCCACAGCGTAGATAAGGGGAATTAACTAGGGTCCTGCCTGACAGCCATTCTGCAACGAACCCCAATGATATCTCTTTGTGGCGACATGCGTGCTGATCCCGCATCTGACGATGGAATTCACGCGAAGTCGGGATTCGCAAAAACACCTTCCATTTACCAGCGTATTTTCGGGAGAGAGATCCCAAGTTTCACCGAGATATCGCATGATATGAGGAGTCAAGGAAAAACGTGATGAATATTATTTATCCTATAAGATGAATATCTATCCAGAATATCTTCAGGATAGGTAGTTGAATTGAAAGTGCTACTCCCACCATCGATTTCGTTTATGACTTTGTCAACTAATTTGATAACTAAACAACAGTTGAATGCGGATTATGTACAGTATGTAACCAGATTTCTTTACGACCAAAGCAGCACGAAAATTTACCACTTACAACCATTTGAAAAACTTGATATAGATTTTTTTAAATTCTCAAGTAGTAGGAATCCATTTTCATTCATAACTTTTACTTTCCACAATGGACTTGAATTGTAAATAGGAAAGAAGATTGCAACCGGCAGAAATTAGATTTTTTCAACCACCATCATTAGAATGGTCTTATCAAATTATTCATCTCTTAGACAGATGATTCTTCTTGACGACCTCGTTTTCACTGACCCTCTATCTCGACCGGACTTTGCTGAAAATGTACACCGAATTGTAAGGGTGCCAAAAACAAATGGAAATGGGCGCATTGGTGACGAATCTTCAGGAGAAAGACACACGATTGCTGATCCAAACGTTGTCAGTTTATTATTTATGAATATATAATCTTTAAGACATCTTTGAAAAAGCCAATGTTGAACTAAAAGCACCGTATATACTAAATTCCTAAATAGAAAGTCATAACAAATGTAGAAATGATAGAAAACTTCTCTTGAAAACCCCAATTTCATAATTTCTCATGTGCTTTCCTAACTTGTCAAATCACAAAATTATCAATGTAAGATTTTTTTCTCAATGGTTTCCTCCTTGTGAAGTGGGTCGAAACCCACTATCTGATTGATAACTAAAATATCCCCCTGTACAACCAGGTACTACTACTAGGTACATGTATTACTCTCTACTAGGTACTACTAGGTCTATTACTCTATATATCTATTACTCTACTAGGTATTACTCTCTACTAGGTACTATGACTCGGAGAATCTGACTGTGTTCTAACTATAACTATCTTGAATAAACTTGATGCATTTGGAACTGGTAAAAATTAGTTTGAATCCCTTCCACCCACCGAAGTGAAGGGATTGTGAGGTAAGTTTCAAAGAGGAAAACCATCAATCCGACCCGAAACCGTAAATGATACTTTTTTAGGACTGAGAGTGAGGATTCTATGCAATCCAGCCCGAAACCGTAAATAGATAGGGGTAGTAGCAGATAGGAAGATGGAAGTTCGGTCCGAAACTGGAGAGAAAGGAAAGTAAGCAAAACCTACCTAGTGTCGAGAGGAGATGAGACAAGGGTGCTTGTTGAATGAGTCGACTAGAAGCTTTGAGTAATAATTCATAAGGGCTGGTTCTGGAGCCGGGTATTTATAGCAATGAATGTCACTTGACCATTCTTTCCCTCCCTATACCTGAGACGCCTCCAGAATCCACCTCTCCACTGTATTTTAAAAGTCTAAAACTTGAAATTACGAGACCGTAATAACATGGAAAGATGTCTAGCTCTGAAGTAAGGCAGCTTGGAGCAAGTTATCGAGGTTCAAATTTATTCCATTTAAATGATGAGCCAGATCAGTACGACACCAAAAAATTGTTATAACCTTTCAGTAGGACGTTGGTTACGTTCCCTGGAAATTCCTCATCGCTGGAAAAGTACTGTGGGAGTATTTAATATTTCTTTGAAAATGGCCCCTGCGGGAACTTGCCCATTACAAGGAAATTAGGTAACTATTCTGAAAAAAAAATACAAAATCGTGCTTTATTCAAGCAACAACAACAAAATAAATTAGGTAGGTAGGTTGAGGGGAGAAAATTTGGTATCGCCTTTCCTCGTTATAAGATTTTTTAGTGTAGTGCACATTCGCTCTGCTGCATCACCAGGACTCTTGGTGCTTATTCTCCATCGATCACTTCATCAGATACATTGTAAGGTTCAGAGTAGATTGCCATGTGCAAAATGTGGATGTTTCAAATTTAATTGAACGAAGCCCGCTTAAAGCAATTCATAGAAAGGACTTTCAAGATTCATACATTGAAATCAATCAATTTTCAAGTTTTATAAAATTGGTTTCATTGCCCAGCATGAGGGTCTTTAAATTTAATTGTGGACTCAAATCCATTTTAAACAATCCATAAAAAATGGTTTCAATGAGTTCATAAAAAAGAGCACATTTTAATTTTCTAATTTTTGGCACATGTGCTCTCTTAACACATTAAAACGTTTTTTATGGATTGTTTCAAATGGATTTCGTCCAAAATTAAATTGAAAGAACCACACTTGCAAAATGAAATCAATTTTATAAGACTTGAAAATTGATTGATTGAAATTGATGAATCTTGAAAACTGATTGATAGAATTTTACGACTGTTGAAAATTCTTTCAATGGATTACTTGAAGCGGACTTCGCCCAAAATTAAATTGAAATATCCACATGTTGCTCATGGCAATCTGTTCTATAATATTGAGCCCTACAATGTATCAAATGAAGTGATAATTTTTTAAAAAGCCTTAAAGTCCAGAAGATGCAGCAATACGAAAGTGCATTCGACTGGGTGATACATCTTATAACGAGGAAAGCCGAATCCAAATTTCCTCCCCTCAACTACCACCTTCATAAAAAAAGCTAAACATGCACAATAGTTTCAATAGAAAACGATGGGGCAAGAGTCCCCTTGGAACTTGCCCCAGTCTGCCATGATTGATTCAAGTGGGAATCGTGGGAGTTTGATGTGAATATTGACGGTCAAAAGCACGTACCACGCTCATTAGTTGGGCGCAAAGCAAGGAGCAGAATTGAAGTAAATAGTTTACGAATATTAACATCTAAACTACAAAAACTCGCTTTCCGCAGTTTGCCGGGTCTCTGCTTGGAAAAACCTGTTGAAATTGAAACTATTCGCACATGGCAGGGTCTCAACTCACCTGCTCTCTAGGGGCCGACTCAGAAACTGCGACGAGCGCCTTATTACGAAAGAACTTTCCCCATGCGGGAATTTGCTCCCAGCTAATCTATACTACGTACCTTCTATGAAACATTTTGAAAACGTATTCTTCAAAATGAGATACAGTGCTGGGAATATCAACCCAAAACAATCAGGTCCGAAATAAACTAGTACTACGCAATACCAGAGGGAGCTAATTTACGAGTTTAAAAGTTGCATTCAATCTACAATAGAAGGAAGATACGTTAGCAGCAACTATCAACTCGAAACAGGCCAGGGCTGATCATAAAAAGAAGCCACGTAACCTTATGGAAATGTGAGGGACCCTGGTAAAAACCAAACTGTACCTCGATTGTTTTGAGGTTTGTTTGGGTGTAAGGATCCGAAAAGAGTCCAATGCAACTCAACTTGATAGATTCGGCGACTTGAGATCTAAACACTCGGTGGGAGAAGGAGTCTCGAGCGTGGGGGAGATGGAATCTGGAGCGCGCTGAAAAGGGGAAAGTCGAAGGGGCTTGACATGTTTGCGCTGTATAGCCACAGGAAACGCATGACAGAAGGGGTGCCTAGAGCGCTGAATTAACACCTGGGGGAGGGAAGCCTAACCTCTGAAAAGTAATCAGATCCATTCATTCATCAACGATAATTAAAGGTTAAAAAAAGTTAAAAAGGTTAAATGATGTTAAAATGCATGGAGATTTCGTTTTGAAATATAGTGAGATTTGTGGAAATTCACAACACTTGCCCTAACATGTGTAATTTATTGTGTAAACAAGATGCACTGGTACATTTGTTGAATTAGTTTATTCTACTGCTAACTTTCTAGCTAATATAAACGGTGAAAAAAAAATACAAACCTAATTTGAGATCATGTGCACCAGCAATTGAATAGCTCCCGAAGGAAACCAAACAGTTAGATACGATAACTAGTTTCGTGGAAAGGACGAGATGAGCCATTCCAACTCGAACTTCCGAATTGAACCTCTTCATAGTAAAACGCGGCAAATTATTACATGAAGGTTTATTATTTTTCTTTATAGATCACTCGTCTGCAAAGAACACGGCTTTGCAATTGTTACCACCAACCAACTTGAAGAAAAACATCGATCGCATTTCGGTCAGCTAAAATTTGAACGGAGATTAAGCCTCTTTTGCGATTCACACTCGTGTTTCTGATTTATCGTACGTACCTTAAATTATCGTAGGGAGCGAACGGTTTGTCCTACAGAGCTCCGCGTGGTCTCAAAAAATTCTAAAAATTCTGTACCATCTTAAATTATTGGAAAAACAATACCTTTGTATCTGAATGTTTTGAGTTAGGACGTTTTCAAAATTTCAAACCTTATTTTTCAATCCTTAAAAGTGATCTACATCAACCAAAAGCTTCGGGGCACAACTAGACTCCAAATAGAGCCTACATGCCAAATTTCATCAGAATCGGTCAATGCTAATTGGGGAAAGTCCGCGTACGGCGGACGGCCGGCCAAATTTTTATTAGATTTTTGGATTCTACGTACCTTGAAACGTAAACCAACAAATTTTGAGGGGGGGGGGGGGGTTAACAAAATTTCTAGGTCGATTCCAAAGGTTCATTAATGAAAATAATAAACCAAAAGAACGATACCTGGAAAATCCAGGCTCAAGCCGTTCTCAGACGAGCTGGTTATTGCTATTACGTTTGGTTGGTTCAGAACACACCGCAGATGTACACTACTAGTATATATCTATGGAACACACTATGGAATACCTACTTAAATCCTATGGCAGTCTCGAATCTTGATGTGACGTCGAGAGAGGGTGGGGCAAAACAGACCAGGAGATCTCTGATTTGAAATATACACAATACGTGCGGGAGGGTATAGAAAAGTCATTTCACTACTCTAACTGAACCAACATCACGATTAGAGTCCGTCATTGTCTAACAATTTTTGTAAAAAGCTATGTTTTTGATGGTTTTTGATGAATTTTGCACATTTATACGGTGTTGGAATAGGCACAGAAGACTTTATGATTTCGAGCTCCATTTTTTGAACACTTCTATTCTACGAAAACTTTTCCGACGGACCTGTGACGAAAAGCCACCAAAGCACTCTAGAAACACTGATGTGAATAACGGTGCGTACACCCTCCTGGTTTGAATCGGCAGATACCAATCTTCAGCCCCAAAGAACCCCCAGAAAACCCAGAACAGAACGCCCTAGAATCAAACGCTTCGAGACACTTCTTAGTTAGTCCTTCGCGCATTCGCACCTTTGAAGTCGGTCGTAAACTATATGCATTTCAAAAATGTGCAGGACACGCTTTCGATAATTTATAAAAGTAAAGGACCAGCAGAGTGCTACACTCCCAAAAACCCTAGTCTTAACCAAAATGCAAGATGGAGACAACATTCGCTGTTACTTAAGAACATTCACCAATACAGTACACAAATTGGCCGAGACGGACATTAGAATAAACGGAGACTTACTCAGCATAATTATGCTGTATTCGCTTCCTTCTAGTTTTCTAAAATTTTCGAATAGCGATAGAGACCCGAAATAACCTTCACCGGGGGATTTAAAATACACCTTTTGGAGGAGAGTGAGGCACGCAATCAGGGCACAGCCGAAGGAGCTTTCATAGGTAAGAAGAAGAAACCATTATTGGGAAAATAATAACAACAAGCAAATAGACAAACCACAATGCACGATTTGTAATCAATTTGATCACATTGCTCTTTATAGATGCCGTCAGACTCGACATAAACAAGAATCCACTTTTATGGCAGTCAACGTGCCTGTCCACTGATTTCTTGAGCGAATAACGTGGGTTTTGGACAATGGATTCACCTCACACTTGTACTCCTCTAAATCTGAATTTATTACTGAATAAAAATTCCAGAGAAAAATTGAAATTGGCCTCAAAACGTCACACAGCCTCTATTGAAGGAGTTTTTAAAACCACGTTGAACCCTAATAACAGAGTAAATCTGGTTGATAATCAATATGTACCTGATTTAACCACTAATTTAATGCCTGTCAGCAAAATTACTGATTTAAGAATTGGCAACTCCTTCAGACATCTGTGTGCTTAGTGCTTATGTTTTCATCAAAATTTGCAAATGAAGAAGGAAGTTCAATAATCGCATCATCACTTCGCAAACATCAATATAAGGTGAGATTTGTATATAAATACTCATTTAATCTCATTCTGTTCACACATAATAACAATGGATCGATAATAAGAAACTAGACATCTCAAATTGAATGATTTGAAACTCTGACGACAGTTGGTACAAATACGATTTTAGTCTTCAACAATTCCAACCAAGTCGCATTGCTTTGAAACCACGGGTGTGTCTGAGTGTTTACTGCGTACCATCCTACCTTTTCAGGGTTAATAACTTGTGTTCACCTCCCTGCTACAACCGTTTAGGAAACCTGAAGCGAGGATATGTACGGCAGTACGCGATAAATCTCCTCAGCTTATTTCCACTACCGTGACATCGTAGGTGGCAGCTTGATAAACTAGTCGTAACGCTTGCTCCTCTTTCGGCCGTATAATTCCGTTTCAATTCCGATCGTGCCCTTACAGCAGTCGTGTCAGCCGGTCTCACGGATAATCCTTATCTCGAATCAAATTTATTGAAGTCATCTCTCCACGGACTGACCCCAGCGGTGGCGGTGACTGCTAAATCAAATGGGGGACCCGTTTGAAACATCGGTGGTGGAAGAGACGAAATAATATTTTATCTGGTCCTGACTGCGACACGATTATGAGCCGCCTCCATATTATTGAGGGCTATTTGAAACGTGATGACGTCTGGTGGATTTCATGTTGGCGGATGAAGGATTGTTCGTCTATACTAGGTCAGCTACAGTCCACTCCCTCGTCAGAATGCGTGAATACACAATCGAAAAGTGCCATTTCGTCGAAAGCAGTTTTTTGTTTATGAATTAGACCTTGTTGCATGATGGGTATTGCAGCAATATTGTTGTTGATATTATGTAACACTGATGTACTTGAAGATCCAGGGTCCTCTCAGCAACAGTTGACTTGACAACCCCTCCGATCCTTGGCTGTGTCTCCTTCGATCGTCAAGCCACTTCCCCCCCCCCCCCCACATCGTTTCCTACTTCCCCTAGGATTTCAATACATCTACGCGTATATTGAATGATAACATGTATTATGTTGCAAACAATATATACTGTAATGCCACATTGTTTACTTGTTTACCCGTGATACTAAAAATGATGATTCTTTGTTAGACTGTGAACCAAAATATACAGTCTTTGTGCCAAAAGTGTTTTGTCACTCTTACAATTTGGAGGCTCTACGTTTGGATAAGGGAGAGGAATCATGCCAAGACCTCGACAACAACTTCCACCAGCTTGGACTGTCTCAACAAGACAACGCGCTGCTGATGACTCGCCATCAACGTCGAATGATGAACCACCTGTTATAGAGTCAGGTGAGATTTTCACTCAGATGAATCGTGCTGACGAAACCCATGACAACGTCAGTCATCATTTCACCATGCTTGTTTGTTTGATAATGAACAATATCATTAGATCCCTTATTGGCGAGGGGGGAAAATTATTCCTGCAAGGTTGGCCAGCTTGTACCTAGCGCGTCGAGCCTGCTGCCTGGAGAAGCTCCGGATCACTCTTGTCCAGCTACCGTTTCGAATGTTTTGAATGCGCGAGTCGCCCCCGCCGATCTATCGTGAAATTCTGCCGCCCCCGAGAAGTGTTCCCAAGTGATGTGTGCGCCCCTGACACCCCTCACAGGTATGGCCAACTAAATTTTAAAACCAAAAGAACCCCGATCTAATCAGTCCACTAATATCGAAATTATTTTTCTCTGTACGAATTCCAGCCCCTTGACATACCACTTGTAGAACTGGATTCTGGTATAATCAGCTGGTCCTTGCTCCCCGAATTATTTTGATTTTCGTAGAATTTGAGTCAAAATCGTAAATTCAACCCTCTGTTGTGGGTTTTGGGAATATCAAATATAATAATATTAATAATTGGGGCACATTTTGGGGTCTTGGCTTCTATTCAAAGGTTCACTTAAGTTCGATATCCTGTTGCGTCCGGTTCTTGTTTATGCCTGGGACATTTGAAGTAGGAGATTACTTTGCAACTTGGGATAATAAACAGCTTGTGAACGCAATCAATAATTACGAAAAACCTACCGTAATATAAGACTTATAAAACTTAGTTTTCTAGAAATTATCAATATTGTTTCTCAGAACAGTGCCAGTTAGAAACCGATGGTTTATTGTTGTAGTTACAGCTAAGCTACTTTACTTACCTGAATAAATATCATGTGTCATGTACCGTTCAAGTCTGTTTCAGCACAAGAAAGGGAGCAGCAATAAATAAAATACAAGGATACGGTGTATCATATTACCCTTTCCCAAATACAATTTATTATATTTCATTATAATTTAAACTGAATTATTGATTACATGTAGCTGGTAAAAATCAGGTGTTCGTAAATCGCACACATCGCACAGTAATCTTACCGGTCTGGCACTGTATCTGATAGTTTATTAAAAGGCTTATTCTTGATAAACCTAATACATATTCGCAGAATCACTAGCACTGAGAATTTCGTAGAACTCGTGTAGGGATTCCAAGAACTGCTTGAGAGAAACAACTAACTCATTATCAGTCTTATCAACGTGGATGCTATACCGAGCTAGCTGGTCCATGGAAGTAGCCTTTTGATTCATGGATGTTGTCTTTACTGCAAGTGTCCTCGATCTAGAACATTGTTTACGGTAGGTAGGTAGCGATCGGCGGGTTTTCTTTTAATACTTGTGATTACAGAACATTGCAGTCGGTTCTGTTTTCCATTTGTGCGTATTTTTAGGTCGCTTAAAATAAATTATTATTTATTTAGTGCATCAATACTAGCACTTCTATAGTTATTAGTAGGTACCTAGTCAACGTTATTTAAGACTACTACCTATTGCCTTTATTGATTGTTTCAATAATTATTTATGGTTGGTACCGTTTCAGTCGATAGAAAACTTTACCTGGATTTGTAAATTTGTTAGCATTGTACCCATTATCAATCTAATATCGGAATAATGGGGGTAATTGATGATTATAAATTTATTGTAAATGATTTGATCGCTAGGATCAAACGGGTCCTTACAACTGCTATGGCCTGTGAAGCGGCTCCTACGCCTAAGAATAAGAAGCTATTGCGAGTCATGACCGAGCGTATTGATGCATTCTATGACACTTTCCACGAAAATATATTTAAAATTGCTCAGTACAATGCTAAGAATAGTATTGCAGAGGATTTGGATGCTGTCTATGTTGACCAATTTGAGAGCGATTATTTCGATATTAAAGCCATTGTTGCTGTTATGATTGAAGGAGAGGTATCTCCAGCGGACGTTTCTCAGCCTCTTGTTGATTTAACGGGCACGGGTGGTGCTCCAGGTAGTCATCCCCACATTCAGCTACCTAAATTAAAATTGGCGGAGTTTGGTGGAGAGATTAAGGAGTGGCAGAGCTTTTCGGACATGTTCCGTAATACTGTGCACTGTAATACAACTCTCAGTGATGTGCAGAGGCATGCTTACCTGAGGTCAGCACTCATTGGAGAGGCATTAGCTTTGGTGGCTTCCTTGCCACTCACGGGGCCCAATTATGCTGTATGTTGGGATACCTTGGCTCGTCGATATGATAACACGCATTTGCAAACGAATGCTCATCTGGAGGTTTTGTTTTCATTACCCACTACCACAGCAAACCCGGTTCATGTTCGGACTTTTGCGGGAAAATTGGCTGAATGCGTGGGAGCTCTTCAAGCATTAGGACATGAAGTAGAAGGGTGGGCGGTGCCAATACTGTTCTGGTGCACCAAACGATTGCATAATAAATTGAGAGAAGCTTGGGAGGGACGTGTACTTTCAGCGCCCATGCCTCCAATTAGAGATTTTATTGCGTTTTTGCACGAACAGGCACGAATCCTTGAGGCTGTTTATCCCTCACTTGATTCATCTGGCGCCTCATCGAAACCTGCTTCTAGGAATTCTTCGGGTAAAGGTAGGCAAGCTATTAGACCAGTCACGTCCTTAGCTATTGCTACAGACCCTACTGATCAATGTCCTTTGTGTTCAGCTCAGCATGAATTACCTTCCTGTGGTCAGTTCCGTCATAAATCGGTACAAGAGAGAGTTGAGTTTGTCAAGCAGAGTAAACTGTGCCTGGCATGTTTAGCTCCAGGTCACTTTGTGAATTCATGTCAAAGGGCGAAACCCTGTAAGCACTGTTCTTACAGACATCATTCGTGTTTGCATTTGTGGCCCAAGTCCGGCAAAGGTACTACTTCCGGTTCTACACACCTTAGTGACCAGCCTCGGACTCCGCCCCTGTTTAATGTGTGGCCCAAGTCCGGCAAGAGTACATCTTCAGCGTCTATGCATCGAAGTGATCTGCCCTCGACTCTGCCTACATTACAAGTGTCGAACCAAGACAATTCGGTTGGCACAATGCAGGTGTACACACACCAAAGAAGAGGTCAAGTAGTGGTGGCTACAGCTGTAGCAAAGGTTTTTGATGGAAGAGGTAGGCCTCAGGACGCTCGTCTATTGATAGACCCTGGCAGTCAGGCAACATTCATCACTCGCCACTGCATCACTCGATTGGGATTGACCACCCAGCCTACTGAGGTACCTGTCCTGGGTATGGGACAGACCTCCCTTGGGATTTGTCGCCAGATGGTGGATTGCCGGTTCAAGCCTGAACGCTCAGTGGAACTTCGAGTCACTGCGTTGGTTGTGGATTTCATCACTCGAACACCATCATCTTCTCTACCCCTCCTACCTGCTGAGCGCCTACGAGGGAAGAAATTGGCGGATCCAGAGTACTTCAGACCTGCTGAGGTGGATATACTGCTGGGAGCAGAATGGTTTGGATGTGTGATGGTGGGAGAACCACAGCTTGGTCCTCCAGGCACACCCACCTTGATTGAGAGCATATGGGGCTTTTGCCTCATTGGAAGGCATGGCCGAGCATGTGCAGGCGTCTGTAGCTTGCAAGTATCAGAGGTTGATGATACAAGCGCTGCCTTACGTCGATTTTGGGAAGTAGAGGAGCCCCCTCCAATGAAAATTATCAGCCCCGAGGATCAAGAATGTGAAGAGATTTATTGCAGGACTGTGTCTCGTCAGCCTAATGGTAGATATGTGGTTGCACTACCATTCCAGTCTAATGGTAATAGGTTGGGTGACAGCCGACAAGCAGCTCTTCATCGTTTTCTACAGCTGGAAAAACGCCTCAATCAGAATCGTACTCTGCGGAACTCTTACTGTGAATTCATGCGCGATTACCTGGACCAGGGCCACATGAGATTAGTGTCCTCACCCCCTGCTTCAACGCTGGCATACTACATCCCTCATCACTGCATATATAGAACTGATGCTCAGGGTGCCCTGCAGAAGTTTCGTGTGGTATTTGATTCCTCCATGGCAACAAAGGATGGCCCTTCATTGAATGCCATTTTGCATAAAGGTCCAAAACTCCAAGCAGATATTGTAGACATTTTGATCTGTTTTCGGATGTATGAGGTGATCCTTATTGCAGATGTACGGCAGATGTATAGAAATATACTGATTCACCCTCGTCATCAGGATTTGCAGCGGATACTTTGGCGATTCAATAATGAGGATCCAATCTCGGAATACTGCTTGACAACAGTGACATATGGGATTAGCAGTTCACCATATTTGGCTATTCGGACACTGCATCAGTTGGTCAAGGATGAGGGTTCAAGATTTCCACTTGCCGCAAGTGCTCTACTGCAGGATACCTACATGGACGACGTGGTGAAGTCTGTACCAACATTGACTGAGGCACTAGAGCTACAGAAGCAGCTTATTGGACTTATGGCTTGTGCTCAGTTTGAACTTCGTAAATGGCGAAGCAACTTCAAGGAAGTTTTGGAGGCTGTCCCACCAGATCATCGTGCTGCAGATGAGTACATCCAATCCTTTGAAGAGATAGCAGAGCCAACAGCCAAGATACTTGGCCTCGTATGGAACTCTCGTGGCGACACTTTTGGCTATCATGTGTCTAGCCCAGTAACCAGGATTACCAAGAGGACCATTTTGGGAGAGATCGCCAAGCTGTATGATCCTCTTGGCTTCATTTGTCCTGTGGTGTTTGTTGGCAAGTGTTTATTACGCAGGTTGTGGCTGGCAGGGGTTGACTGGGATACTGCCCCTCCAGAGGATGTCTGTGAGCGTTGGAGAGTGTTCCAGGAGGAACTACAATTGCTGAGTGAACTATCACTTCCCAGATGTTTGTGGTTGGATCAGTCGACCAGCATTCAGCTCCATGGTTTTGCTGACAGTTCCGAGACTGGCTATGCTGGTGTGGTTTATCTGCGAAGTGAATTCCCTTGTGGACGTGTGGAAGTGTCTCTCATCATGGCCAAGTCCAAGGTGGCTCCAGTGAAGTCTTGCTCACTGCCACGTTTGGAACTGTGTGGTATAGTTCTGGTGACCCAGCTGCTCCAGCGCGTTCAATCCTTGATTGAGCCTCGTAGATCGATTCAGTCAACCACTGTGTGGACAGATTCCATGGTGGCACTACATTGGGTAACGTCGTCGCCTCACCGATGGAAAACGTTTGTCAGCAATCGAGTGGCTATGGCTCAGGCTTGTGTGCCACCGGAATCATATAGACATGTGCCTACCCTTGTCAACCCGGCAGACTGTGCGAGTCGTGGCCTGCTGCCTTCCGAATTATTGGAGCATCCTTTGTGGTTTGGTGGACCTCAGTGGTTGGTAAAACCTGCAGATCAGTGGCCGCTCACTCCAGCCTCTTCAGCTTGTGGGGAACATCACGCTGAAGCTAGGACAACAACACTACTGATTACGGGCTCTTCAGTGGATACTGCTTCAACTCCCTCAGTGGACATCCTTCAACGATACTCTTCATTGACACGTCTTACCCGCATAGTTGCTTGGGCTAGACGATTTATACACAATCGCATTGTTGTTCCCAGTAGAGGTGGAACTGTTTTGCATGGGCGTCTGACACTGAAAGAGACTAACCAGGCGTTGGCTGCTTGTGTCCGACTTACACAGCGACAGGCGTTTGAGGCTGATCTCATGAGGCTCAAAGCAGGGAAAACTGCAATGAAGCCCCTTCGCCGTCTTGCTCCATTCATTGATGAGTCTGGGATTATTCGTGTTGGAGGGAGACTTCGACATGCACGCCTGCCTGATACACAGAAGTACCCGATCGTGCTACCTCGCACTCATCCATTCACAGCCCTAATTATTGATTTCTTTCACGAAGTACACCTGCATCCTGGACTCTCCAATTTACATGCTATCATTCTTCGTAGCTTTTGGATAGTAGCCGGTCGTGCGGCGATATATTCGAGAATTTCCAAGTGCATCAAATGCTTTCGAACTCAACCTCGTTCCCTTCAACCACCGATGGCGGACTTACCGCTCGAACGAGTCAGCCCAGGCAAACCCTTTTCAGTCACAGGGGTCGACTATGCTGGGCCATTTCTCCTCACCTTGGGCCGCATGCGGAAGGCTCGCGTTTTTAAAGCATATGTCTGCCTATTTATATGTTTCAAAACGAAGGCTGTACACTTGGAGTTGGCATCTGAGCTTACTACCGAGGCCTTCCTTGCAGCACTGAAGCGTTTTGTAGCTCGCCGTGGTTCAGTCGATACCCTCTACAGTGACTGTGGAACCAATTTTTTGGGCGCTAAGCGACAATTGGAGTCCTGGTCAAAGCTCATTGGTTCCCAGGAATATGGCGACGCCATTTCACTCTTTTCTCAAGCTCGCTGCATTGATTGGCAGCTGAATCCACCTGGGACTCCCCATTTTGGCGGCATCTGGGAGGCAAATGTAAAATCAGCAAAGCGTCTTCTGGCCCGCGTCATTGGAAAGCAGCTTCTGACTTATGAGGAGTTCCTCACTGTCCTGGTCCAAGTGGAAGCAACACTCAACTCGCGTCCATTGATACCTCTTAGTCATGACCCGAATGATCTACAAGCGCTAACGCCTGGCCATTTCTTGTTCACTGAAGCTCCAGTCACGCTTCCTGAGCCAAAGGTCTCTTGTGATCGACCAGCCAGAGAGCGTTGGACCCTTCTGCGACAACTCGTGCAAACTTTCTGGCAACGTTGGTCAAACAGCTACTTGAACACCTTACAGCAGCGAAACAAGTGGACTCAACCTTCACCACCACTTCAGGAAGGCATGATGGTGCTTATCAAGGAACCTGGACATACGTCGCCTCTTTCATGGAAGCTTGGTAGAGTGTTCCGCACTATTCCAGGTCAAGACAACCAGGTACGTGTTGCAGAAGTTAAAGCTGCTCACGGAATCATAAAGCGGTCTACAGTTAGTCTGTGTCCGCTCCCTATCGACTGAAACCTTATATAATAGTTTGTTATGGTGGTGTGACCTTCCTTTTTTTCTTCCTATTCCGTTGGGCCAACCCTAACCTTCGCGGAAGTCTTTGCCATGGCTCCGGCTAAAGTGAAAACCGTTTTCCAATCCAAGGGGTCCTATTTCTCACTCCTAACCTTTACTAATATGGCACACCACCAAGTTGTTATGTACTTTTCTAACACTATTCCTATACTTTATTAACCCAGTATATAATGTTTGTATTTCGCTTAAATAGCTTATTGTTGAACTTATTTGAATTTAAATTTTTGGTACCAACCTTTAATGTACTATTGCGTCTCACAAGCTGGTGTGTAGGAAATCTATGATATTCCTAGGTGGGCGGTATGTTTGTTTGATAATGAACAATATCATTAGATCCCTTATTGGCGAGGGGGGAAAATTATTCCTGCAAGGTTGGCCAGCTTGTACCTAGCGCGTCGAGCCTGCTGCCTGGAGAAGCTCCGGATCACTCTTGTCCAGCTACCGTTTCGAATGTTTTGAATGCGCGAGTCGCCCCCGCCGATCTATCGTGAAATTCTGCCGCCCCCGAGAAGTGTTCCCAAGTGATGTGTGCGCCCCTGACACCCCTCACAGGTATGGCCAACTAAATTTTAAAACCAAAAGAACCCCGATCTAATCAGTCCACTAATATCGAAATTATTTTTCTCTGTACGAATTCCAGCCCCTTGACATACCACTTGTAGAACTGGATTCTGGTATAATCAATGCTATTGACTAAAAATTGCGACAACTTTTACGAGATACTTTCCATTCCCATCAGTTTGGACACCTCCGGTTGTACTACTTTCTTATATGATCTGGAATTTAGTTCTTCGGGATAGGTAATCCTCTGAACTTCAGTATCACCCAGAATCATTCTGCTCCCTGCTACGAAACGGACATTCACTTCTGCATTGTCGACATTTTTGATGGGTGTGTCAGTTGTGTGTGCCTCATTTCCTCGATGTATACGTTCAAGCCATTTTATTTCCAGGCTTCTCTCCACCGATATGACTAGAGTGACGTAAGTGCCATAATGGTTGTACTGTCGTTATTGCGTACTCTTCTTGAAACATATTTCCTCGTCGACACTCCACTCAACTCCTGTTCAAGAGGTACTCTTCAATGTGTGATTAGTTAGTAGCTGTTGACGATTGTAGTACCTGTAGGTTTTTACAACAACAAAAAAATGATTGATTGTAGGAGGGTGCGAGCTGACGCATGGGGCCCTTTAGTCAGGAAGGAATCCAAACTTCCTGGAGATATAACAACTAAAAGCGTAGGGTTGTAATTTCATGCTTGCTGGTGCATCGAAAACCAACGTCAACCAAGGATAAACGAACAGTTTCAAGAGCTATGCTTCAAACTACTATGGACGCGTAGTCCACTTCGTATTTGAAGAGGCACCAACTTGTGAATTGTGGTATTGAAAATGTGACGAAGAATGAAGTACACAATTTGCAGTAGGTAGAAGAAAAAAACATACACATTATTGTGGAACAAAAGGAAGCAATCATACTGTTATACTTTGATCTGAAATAGCACGCACGTAAGAAGGAAATCTTCTTTCAGTTGCTCACTAGAACCAATCTCGAGGTAATTATCATCCGCGCGAATAATATCATCATACCTCTACAAATCTACAAATCATGCTCCGTCGAATTCCGAATGATGGATGGCCTGTCCGAACGACAACTCATGCCACTGTCTGTCGCCAGATTCAGTTTCTCACTCGGCATAACACACGTGATTGAAGCTCCTCAGAATACCCATGATGTGTCGATTGAAAATAGAGCAAAGGAATTCAAATGCTTTTTCCGGTGAGCGATTTTAGCAGTTTTATTCCATTATTCATAACTGAGACTCTCGGTTTGACGTTTTCGACAAGGTACTCTCTGAGGAGGATCCACCTGAGCCCCTGACCCCCCCCCCCCCCCCCGAAAAAAACTATGATGCCAGGCCAAATCTTCTCGCCAGTACAACGTTGAACCTAAACGGGATTAAGAGCTGAAATTAAGGATTCCAAGGGCGCTGAATTGAATTTGAAACCAAAAGTGCAAAATGTTTTTGCAAAGACACGGAAATTTTACTCAACCGTAATGTTCTATTGGTTTCTACTACCCACAACTACCGCCCAATCGATGAACTCCATATTTATTGTCCTTCGTCAATAGCGGGAAGTGGTAAGTGTCCCTGTCCCAGTGCTTCTTTCCTTATTCAACTAGGATTTTTAGAGTTTATTCCTTCATATATTTATTAATTATCATCCATCAAAGTAAATATCAATACAATAAAATTTTAATTTTGATTCCTATCAGTTACGAGGTGATTCTCGGAGAATAACTTGAGAGTCAAATTTTGTCACATACACTTACGGTTTTCTTCTGATTTGGATTAAGAATGGTCTAAAACGGGTTTATATTAGGTTACTTTTGTTCTCCGTTGAGGGTTGTCCTGCTTCACCCCAGATTAATATCATAAGTAACATCAAGTTTTACAGTGGAACGTCCTAAAAAACATGGAAACCTCAGTTCTCAAGACGAGTTCCAACACTACAGGGCTACATAACAAGTAACCAGGAAATGATTCACTCGTATTTCTCCCCACAATCAAATGTCATGTATTAAGCAAACTAGATTTGAGAAAAACTAAAATTTCGACAGGAAATCACAAAACAGGGAGACGATAGTAAGAACTGGTTAGCTGAAAATTGAAAAAAGTCAACAATTTACGTGTGGGTTCTCAATGAGTACGTGAAGACTAGTAGGTTAGCATATTCCTTCGAAAATTCGCTCAATCACTAATGCTGAACGAATGGGACTTTTTTAATCACCATTCTAGTTCAATTAGAAGTTCATTGCTTTGTAAAATAATATAAATATTATTTTATATTATTGTAAATTTACAATTGTATTGGCTATGTGCCTTATGAAATACTAAAACACTCAATTCCGGTATCTTATGCCTTATTTCTGACAATGAAGGCTCCATTTTATTTTGGGGACTATTTCTTCACAGAGAGTATTGACAAAAAAATATTTTTTAAATCGTTCTACCTTCTGCTCTAAAATTTAGCTTGAAGCGAACACGTCATGTGAACTGCACTTAACATTATTTTACAACCTTTCCATTAATGATATAAATCAAATGTTTCCAAGTTTCCATGAGACGCCTCTAAACCTTCAAAAAACTTGCTCATGTTTATTGTCCAGCCTATTTCCACTATTCCAGATTTTAGGGCTAAGAACATCAATGGAGGATTTTTTCATCTCCCGAAAGTGAAAAGACCTTTTACGTCAGGTACTTCCTTGGCAGACTCGGAAGCAATATCTATTGAAAGCTTGAGCCTTCAAAGGGGGGGGGGGGGGGGGGGGGTGCACCAATCACAAAGACTAAAGATACTTTCCTCTGTTTGTGAAGTCGGTCAAAACAGGACACACACGAACATCGAGTTTTGAACTAATATGATGAAAATACGATCAAATGAACAAGAGCGGACTGAAACCCCTCTCATTTATCCTACTACCGTAGCCCAATTCCACCTCGATCCTCCGACTTCAAATTGATTCGTCGAGAAAATGAATTCAGTCGGTTTTGGTGTAGAGCCTGCAGTTTCGAGGACCTTGTTTCCTCGGAAGACCTCCCTGTCAGACTCAGGCCATGCTTTTATTTATTGGCACGGCAGGTTCAGAACGTACCAACCGCGGCACGAGGTGTGGGTTGTATATGAGCGGTTGACTAAATGAAGGTGTTCGTATTAAAACGTGGAAATACTCCGGCCGAAATTACCGTAATCTCCCCTCAGCATCCCACCGGTGACCATCCAATGACTATTATATCAAAATAGGATTCCGAGCAGAGTTTGTATTGCCTTCCCTTATCTTTAATACCGCGAGTAGTTCAATACATACGCCCAAACTCATGAATATTTTTTGTCGAATAATTAATATTTATTTCGCATAATACGCATGCACGAGCCGCGCAGAGCTTTCAAACTTCAAATTTGGAGTGATTCAATCAAATAATGGATTAATTAAAAATTTAGGTACAACTTTTTAAGTTGTTGCGCCTTCAATTTGGCGAAATGCTAAGAACGAACGGCGACCGACTGAGACCCCTCAGAGGGGTACTTCTCTGGCAATTATTGTTCGATTTTGATGATTCCAGCGGCAATCTTTCAGTTTTTCACATCCCAAGGCCCATGCACTAATGAATTTCTAAAATCCTTGAAAATTTCAAGTTTAGCTACATTTTATGGGAAAACATAAATGAATTAACGGTTTTCCCATTTTTCTCTGGCAATTATCGTTCGATTTTAATGGTTCCAGCTGCAATATTTAAGTTTTTCAATTCCCTAGAGCCGTGCACTAATGAATTTCTAAAATCCTTTGAAATTTCAAATTTAGATACAACTTTTAAAGTTTTTGCGCCTTGGATTTCGTGAAATACTAACCAGGAACGAGAAACGAACATCGACCGACTGAGACCCCCTTAACAATCAAGATCATTTTGAAAGAAAGTTCCTACCTCCAAAACATCGTTACCCCAAAGTTGTGGGTGCCTTCAATATGAAATTTGGTTCTTGGTGGTGAAGGAAGCACAACTGGGTGGAATGAAATTCTAGTCCACGAAACGAAAAAGGTCATTTTATTAGCTACATTTTGCTCACTTCCGTCAGTCGACGTTCACATTCACACTCGTGTTTCTGTCTCATCAAACTACAGTCACCTAGACAACCCCCAAGTGGCCTAGGAAAGCCCCTTCTAGCGACCAGGTGCGGGGTGTGGGTCCTCTTGGGCAAGCTCACAGGGACTCACACGTAAGTGCTAGTATTTTGATTTTTCACAATAATTGGTCACTTAATAATAGTTGATCGTCAGGGTGGTATATAATACTAATATTGGCAGGGTGGTATATAGGTAATTACTTATCCTCATTAGCCAACGGTTGGGCCAAAAGAGCTCTAGATAGTGTCATAAATTTCATAAAAATAGTAACTATTTTAAATCAATGAAAGAACAATACCTGTATATTAAAAGTTTTTGTGCTAAGGAGTTTTGAAAATTTATTCCCTGTGACTGACAATAACCAAAAGCTTCGCGGCACAACTAGACCCTAAAAGGAGCCGACATTCCAAATTCCATCAAAATCGATTCAAATTGAAAAAACGGTACAAATTTTACACAATGGTAATGATCATACGTATCATAGAACATAGCTCTTTAATTAAAAGTACCTACTATCAATAACATCGCCACCCGGGAGTTGTGGGTGCCTCAATGGTCTAATTTGATTCTAAGAATTCAATTTTCTATTTTATATTGATGATAAAACAATAACTTTATATCGAAGTTTTCGAGCTAGGGTGATTTGTGAATTACAACCCTTAATTTCAGTTCCTTAGAAGTGACTTACTATAACCAAAAGCTTTGCGGCACAACTTGACTCCGTATAGAGCCCATAAAGCGCAAAAGCGCTAATGTCCATCCATCTTCCACACTTTTTTTTTTAATTTCAGAAAAACTCCAATTTAACAAAACTATTATTGACCTTCTTGATGATTATAGCTTGAAAAACGCCTTGAAGAAATCAATGAGTTTAGCGTGATAAGCCACCAGTTTAGGAATTGTACACTGGTGAAAACATCTTTTGCGTTTTTCTCAAAACTCCGTTTTTGTCGCCTTTGCTCTTTAAGGTATCGATATACCAACTTTCATGGAATTAGGTCCATGTTAACTAAGGAAAGTGCGTGCCTTGAAACATACATTGAAACGTAAATTATCAAATTCTGAGGGAGGGGGTTAATTTTTTTTGCTTGATTCCAAAGAAAATTAATAAAGTTCAAGATGACCAGTGAGAAATTCAACTTTTAACATGGCAAAACAGTAAATTTTCTTCAGGAAACTTATACTGAAGTCAACCATCCGCGGTGGGGATAAAGTAATAGGAGATGAACAAAAACTGCGTTAACCGAAAGCAGTCACTGATCTGCTGTTAGCAGAGAATGCCAAGGGCAGAGTCATTTCAGTTGGCCAAGATCCAAACGGTAGATGGAGAGGGAGGGGATTTCGCAACTGGGAAATAAGCTGGTCGAATAAAAGGCGGAATTCGAGCATGCGAGGGTCAAAGATGAAATCACACATCAACAGAACAGGTGGCCCAGTCACCTACCCTCGGGAAAATTCGCACTTTTTCGAAGCTGAACTGATAGCAGCCATCGGGATTCCTCATAGCGAACCTAGTTGGCTTATGAAAAACAGTAACCTAGTTTTGATGAGAAAAATTCAGGAGTTTTTCAATGATCCAAAGTAGATACCTATTGTTGGTAATGTGGATTGTGCTTACTAGTTGTCAAAAGTCAGTTATTGTTAAGGTATGATGTATAATAACGAACCAGAATAACACTCCAGTGACTGATGCAACACAATCAGCTGTAACTTAGCAACTGATTATGACAGTTGTGAACTGTTAGATCAAATTAGATCTTAGTTTTGAATTGAATCATCTGTCATTTAATCTGGTATTATATTTATATTATTCTTGTGTATTATAAGCAACGATATTGTGTTACATACTTCAGGAATCATCCTATAATGGTCTTTGAAAAAATTAATTTATCAAAAACTTTCGTACTTTTGAACTTTTTTGAATTTTGAACCCATTGTAATAGCTCAATGTTCTTCAACAATTAGCTAACATTATAATAATGAATATTTACGAGTGGCATAATTTGTATAACATTAAAAATTTGGATTTGACCAGGGCAAGTCGTTAAACTGCGACTGTGGTGGAGGGCTGCAAACGCTGCAAATTATTACACAAAGGTTTATTATTTCTATATAGATCACTCGTCCCCAGGAAATTCGGCTTTGCCATTTTCATTTTTTTGCACACCATAAATAAAATAAATATATAAAAATAAACAAATGGGGAGGACGCCCAGGACTCACCCGACGCCGGTCCTAGGGATGAAGGAAGATGAGGAAGGTGGGGGTGAGAGAGAGGGATGAAGGGCCCCTACAAAAACCCACCAACCTTAGGTACCTACCTACTTCACAATCAAGTTTATTTGGAAGAAATAAACGCTTCACACTCAGTTTGAAGAAATAAAGAGTTGTGGGTGCCTTCATTAGGAAATTTAATCAAATTTCCTGGTTTCCTGGTTGCGATGGATGCAAAACTGAGTAGGTACAACTCGAAGAAACGAACAACGATCGTATTTAGACAGCTAAAATATGAACGGAGGGCTCTTTTGCGCGTCACACTCGTGTTTCTGATTTATCATGTAAACGACCATTGCCAAACTGTGGTCACATCAAGCCAAAGTTGTACATATCCAGTAAATAGTCGTTTTTACAATGTAGTCTTGGTACTAAGACTAACTTTTAAATTCAGTCCCATGAATTCATTCTGGATAACTTTTGGGGAAATGTTTTCTAGATGACTTTCCTAGGAGAAGTGTTTTCTAGATGACTTTTCAAGAGAAAATGATTTCCAGATGACTTTTCTAGGGGAAACGTTTTCTGATTGACATTCATACGGGAAATGTTTTCTGGGTGACTTCTCTTGGGGGAATGTTTTCTAGATGCCTTTTCCAGGAGAAATGTTTTTTGATTGACTTTTCTAGGAGAAATTTTTTCAGGGTGACTTTTCTAGGGGAAATGATTTTTGATTGACTTTTCTAGGGGAAATTTTTTTCTGATTGACTTTTCTAGGGGAAATGTTTTCTTGATGACTTTTCTCGGGGAAATGCTTTCTGATTGACTTTTCTAGGGGAAACCTTTTTCTGATTGACATTTCTAGGGGACATGTTTTCTGATTGACTTTTCTAGGGGAAATGTTTTCTTGATGACTTTTCTCGGGGAAATGCTTTCTGATTGACTTTTCTAGGGGAAACCTTTTTCTGATTGACATTTCTAGGGGACATGTTTTCTGATTGACTTTTCTAGGGGAAATGTTTTCTTGATGACTTTTCTCGGGGAAATGCTTTCTGATTGACTTTTCTAGGGGACATGTTTTCTGATTGACTTTTGTAGGGGAAATGTTTTCTTGATGACTTTTCTCGGGGAAATGCTTTCTGATTGACTTTTCTAGGGGAAATGTTTTCTGATTGACTTTTCTAGGGGACATTTTTGCTAGGTGCCTTTTCAAGGGAAGATGTTTTCTGGGTGACTTCTCTTGGGGGAATGTTTTCTAGATGCCTTTTCCAGGAGAAATGTTTTTTGATTGACTTTTCTAGGAGAAATTTTTTCAGGGTGACTTTTCTAGGGGAAATGATTTTTGATTGACTTTTCTAGGGGAAATTTTTTTCTGATTGACTTTTCTAGGGGACATGTTTTCTGATTGACTTTTCTAGGGGAAATGTTTTCTTGATGACTTTTCTCGGGGAAATGCTTTCTGATTGACTTTTCTAGGGGAAATGTTTTCTGATTGACTTTTCTAGGGGAAATTTTTGCTAGGTGCCTTTTCAAGGGAAGATGTTTTCTGGGTGACTTCTCTTGGGGGAATGTTTTCTAGATGCCTTTTCCAGGAGAAATGTTTTTTGATTGACTTTTCTAGGAGAAATTTTTTCAGGGTGACTTTTCTAGGGGAAATGATTTTTGATTGACTTTTCTAGGGGAAATTTTTTTCTGATTGACTTTTCTAGGGGACATGTTTTCTGATTGACTTTTCTAGGGGAAATGTTTTCTTGATGACTTTTCTCGGGGAAATGCTTTCTGATTGACTTTTCTAGGGGAAATGTTTTCTGATTGACTTTTGTAGGGGACATGTTTTCTGATCGACTTTTGTAGGGGAAATGTTTTCTTGATGACTTTTCTCGGGGAAATGCTTTCTGATTGACTTTTCTAGGGGAAATGTTTTCTGATTGACTTTTCTAGGGGAAATGATTTCTGGGTGACTTTTCTAAGGGAAATGTTTTCTAGATGACTTTTCTTGGGGAAATGTTTTCTGATTTACTTTCCCATGGGAAATATTTTCTGATTGACTTTTCTAGGGGACATGTTTTCTGATTGACTTTTCTAGGGGAAATGTTTTCTTGATGACTTTTCTCGGGGAAATGTTTTCTGATTGATTTTTCCAGGGGAAATGTTTTCTGGATGACTTTTCTAGGGAAAATGTTTTTTGATTGATTTTTCCAGGGGAAATGTTTCTGGATGACTTTTCTAGGGGAAATGGTTTTTCATTGACTTTTCTCGGGGAAATGTTTTCTTGATGACTTTTCTCGGGGAAATGCTTTCTGATTGATTTTTCCAGGGGAAATGTTTGCTGGATGACTTTTCTAGGGGAAATGTTTTCTTGATGACTTTTCTCGGGGAAATGCTTTCTGATTGATTTTTCCAGGGGAAATGTTTGCTGGATGACTTTTCTAGGGGAAATGTTTTTTGATTGATTTTTCCAGGGGAAATGTTTCTGGATGACTTTTCTAGGGGAAATGTTTTTTGATTGATTTTTCCAGGGGAAATGTTTTCTGGATGACTTTTCTAGGGGAAATGGTTTTTCATTGACTTTTCTCGGGGAAATGTTAGATACAAATCACAGCTGGCAGGTGATTCCCCTTCGAACAGAAATGAACATAAAACGGTGAAAGTGGGGTCCATTCGAACGGACCAGTTTACTGAAAGAAGTGGGTGAGGCGGACTATATTAAGCCAGGCTGGAGTCCTCCTCCTTCTCCACCTCCTCCTCCCACTCCTATCTTCTTTCAACCCTTTAATTTCTCTTCTTTCCCAGAGTTCATTTGCCTCCTCGCCCACATCCTATCCAGCGGAGGGTGTCAAAGGTGGCAGTTTCGCCTCAAATTGGAATCGCCGAGGCAATTTAATCAGGTTGATCCTCCGCCTCGGAGCTCCCGCCTCGGCGATACATCGGAGCCACTCAAGTCAGCCGAGGCGGCTGCGGGTGGTCCCGAGATCAAATGCCTCCGAAACAAAAGGCTGAGGGTCTAATTGAGCGGACTCGGAGCGTTCACGAGGGATGGAGGTGGCGAAATCCCCGAAAGTAACAGTTCGGCTGAACGGCTCTAGTGTGACTATAAGACAAGAGATGGCGCTAGCATCTCACTTCCAGCTAATCTAAATAGTCCAGCCATCAGGTACCTACCTAGTTTTTGGTATAAATAATTGAGAAAATTATACATTTCTAGTACTTACGTTGTATGTACCCAGTCAGGGATGCTTAACCCAAGTTGAAGAGTTTTCTTCCAAACGGGCATCCATTTTAACACTTTTTTTTCCCACGGATTCTGAATCTTTGAGATAAGGCCTATCACCTCACGAGTTGAATTCCCTCCGAAACGGTTTGTATCCCACTTTAAAAGCTTGCTGAAAATCGGGTTTGTCGACAAAACGGCTTATGTATCCATCCCTTTATTTTCAAACACCTTTTCAAATTGAAATTTGGTTTTCGGATTCTACGTACCTGGAAATATAAACCATCAACTTTTGAGGAGGGTTAGAATATTTTTTCTTGCTCGATTCCAAAGGTTCATTATTGAAAATAATGGGTAAACCAATAAAAGAAAATGAAGATGAGATTTTTCTTCGCACAACCAAAAACTCCCAAATTGACCAAAAAACTGACAAAATGTGTTGGATTTTGCCCAAATACTTCAATTTACACGGAGAAATGATGAAAGGTGATGATGAAAGGCACTATTTACTTGTAATAATTCATATTAACCCCTTCCCCCCAACCACCATTTTGGTTTATTATTTTCAATAATAAACGTTTGGGATCGACCAAGAAAAACAATTTTAAAAGTTTCAAGGTATCTACGAAGATTCCGAATATCGAATACAAATTTTGCTGTCCGTCCGCCGTACACTTTCCGCGGCACTTTCTGTACACTTTCCGTACACTTTCCTTAGTTCCCATGGACCGATTTTGATGACATTTGGTATATGGGCTCCATTTGGGGTCTAGTTGTGGCCCGAAACTTTTGGTTAATTTCAGTCACTTCTAAGGGTTGAAAAATAAGGGTTGAGATTTTGAAAACGCCCTAGCTCGAACAAAGGTATGATTTTTTTCATCAATTTGAAATAGTATTAGATTTTTAGATTCGAATGAGACCACTCAGAGCTCTGTAGGACCAACCGTTCGCTCTTTATGAGAACATAAGTATAGGACTTGCGATAAATCAGAAACACGAGTGTGAATCGCAAAAGAGGCCTAATCTCCGTTCAAATTTTAGCTGACTAAAATGCGATCGTTGTTTGATCTTTAGAGTTTTGCTCAGTTTTGAGTCCTTATTTTTCGGTATTCAAATTTCCTAATGAAGGCAACCTCAACTCCCTATTTCTTCGAATTGAGTGTGAAGTGACTATTTTTTCAAAATAAACTTGATTGTGAAGGAAAAATATGATTGGTAGGTAGCGGCAATTGCAAAGCTGTGTTCTTTGCAGGCGCGTGATCTATAACAAACCATAGAGTAATGAATAATAAACCTTTGTGAAATAATTTGCATTCTTTTTGCTTTTAAATTCCAACTAATGAGGACGCTCAAGTCTTACTGTGGGACCTTCCAAGCCCATTGTGAACTGATGGTGCGATGGTGGTGACTTAAATCATGTACCACATAGTTGGAGATTGTTTGTAAAAACTCGACCCTTCGGTCCTTGCCGTACTGTTCAGAGCCTTGGGCTAAAATTCAAGAAACAATTTGATGAATAATTCTCACTTACTTCGGTTGAGAAATGACTACCCGACTGAAAGCGAATGTCTGAAAAACTTAATAATTTCTAACTTCCTCCACAATGCTTCAATTTCCATTACCTTTTAATCTCCTGTTTTCTCATGGGTGAAGAAGGAGAGTAGAAGCGTTAAAACGCGGGTCCACAATCGACGTGGGAATCAGTAGGAAAGAAAAAGAGATGCATTTGAGAGGGTTCTCGAAAACAAACAAATGACAAGTCGCTTTGGGGATCAAAGATACACGTGGCGCGGTTGCGCTGGAATGAATGAGGGTGACGAACAATGTGTCGTCGTTTACGTGTCTACATCCACCATTGTGAAAAGAAGCGTATGCCGAGGCAATTCAACAGAGTAAATATCACCAGAAGGGTGTAACCGAATAAACTGGAATCCGTAAGGGCGGGGTGTTCACATTTGCAAAACATTACGAGGAGGACTCCCTCTACTACAATCAGATTCACAAGAAGTATTTGTCGAGGGAAAACCCCTCGTTCGGTAATTTTCAGTCCATGAAACGCGGGAGGGGGGAATGTTCATTCCAAAATTTGAAGTTAAATTATGTTTGAAGTTTTAGCCACTTCCTTGCATGTCGTTTTAATGCTTCAGATAGCACTTAAGCCTCTTCTACACGCTAGTATTATCAACTTCTCAATTATCAAAATATAAAGGGCTCAAAGAACACTTACAGTGTCCCCACCCACCCCTTTTTCAACCCTATTTGCATTCTCCTGGCAAAAATGACCAAGTGCTATTTCCATATCATTTGGTCATTTCAGCCAGTAAAAGATGAGCGTCACCAGTAAAAAACGATTAAATCGAATGTCAAATAGTCGCTTTTGCCGGCCAAAATATCATAAATCCGTTGGTTGAGGCCGAAGAGACAAATTCGTATTATGTTAAGGGGGCCCCAGTCTAAATTGCAGGCGCTCAAACTTTAAAAGTTGTACCTAAATTTGAAATTTTTGAGGATTTTTGAAATTTATCAGTACAGCAGTTTAGGTAATTGAAAAACGAGAAAATTGCCGCTAGAATCGTCAAAATTGAACAATAATTGCCAGACAAAAACGTCTGTCAAGTAGGTATGGCACATAGCTTCCTCGTATCAATAGCCCGATTGTGTAGATGATCCGATGCATAGTCAATCTCAAAACACCAATCTCTAAGTACCTTCCACTACCCTCATAGGGGACCATCTACACCCCAATGCGAATGAACCTTGAAAATTTCGTCGAAACCGGATGAGAAATGTAAAAGTTATGGCTGTTACAAGGAATTCACGTTTGTACATGCGCGATGGGTACTATCAGTCTGGAGGCAATGATTTTCGTAGGTCAACACACCAATTAGAACAAGCCTACAAAATTTCATCAAATTCGAATGAACAATGTTGGTGTTATAGCTGTTACAAGGGTTTTACGTTTGAGCATGAGCGTGTGCAGAGGGTACTGTCAATTTGAGGGCTGTGATTTTCATAGGGGACCAGAAAATTTCATCGAAATCAGGGATCAAATTTGGAAGTTATGGCTGTTACAAGGAATTAGACGTTTGCGCATGCGCAGTGGCTACTATCCGTCTGCGGGCAGTGATTTCCATAGGGGAAAATCTACACTCCATTCCGTATGATCCCTGAAAATTTCATTGAAATCGGATAGAAAATGTGGAAGTTATGGCGGTTATAAGGAATTCACGTTTGCGCATGCGCAGCGAATACTATCAGTCCGGAGCCGATGATTTTCATTGGGGACTGTCTACACGCCAATCCGCACAATCCTTGAAAATTTCAAGGGAATCGGACAATAACTTCGTATAGTTATGCCGGTTACAAGGATTTCATGAGAGACACACAGACAGACAGACATGGAACCATAATTGTTCAGAAACGTCTGGATTGTAAAACGCGAGTGGAAATTTTGATTTTGGAGAACTTTTTTTTCAATCTTGTAAAGTGAAAACAAAAACCTTGGTAGACTCGGAAGCAAAAATATTTTTAATCGATTTTAAGGGAGGAATTTGTGTTTGACCGCAAAAAAACGTGGATAATTTTCAACAAAATTGACGTTTTGACGGTGGAGGGGGGGGGGGAGACTCCGGGTCTACACCGCCGCTCCACCCATCATCCAGGCACTGAGTCCGACCATCAAAACTTCGATTTTGTTGAAAAAAAGTCCCGTTTTTCCGCGTTCAAACACAAATTTCTCCCCTAAATTCGATTGTAAAATATTTGTTGATTATACCGTTGGAAAGCTGAGATCTTTGCGCAGTTTTTGGTGTTGAGGTAAGTGGAAAACCATGTGTAAGTGAAGCCCTAACAACCAAAAGAAAAATGAGGAATTTTGCCAATTTAAGAAAAATGACATTGCGATTTGATTTTTCACCCATCAGGACCCCAAAAATTGTTTTATCCAAGTACTCAGCATAAATTTTTTGGTTATCGATCAAGAGTCCCAACGACACAGTCCCTGAAGGTTCCATCGAATACCGAAAGAAAGGTTGCTCAAAGATTTTACGTCTCACGAAAAAAGCAAGTGGGAATCTCGATTTTGGAGGACTTTTTTTCATTCTTGAAACGTGAAAACAGTGCTTCCAGTTTGATAGACTCGGGAGCAATAAGGAAACTCACATTGAAGCTGAAATTGATCGAAGGTGTCCTAATGTTGTTATGACCATTTGGGGATTTCCCATACGTCCGAATGAAAGATCGACAGACGCCCATAATTACGACCGTCAATCAATCAATCTGTTTTTTTTATTGTTCGAGCCTAAGAATAGGTATTACAACGTCAGAGAATGAGAAAAAAATATATACGCATATAGCACAATAGCAAGCCTGGGGAAATTGATAGGAACAACAAACAATAACAACAATGGAAAAAACAAGTCATTAAAACAAGGAAAAATAATCCTTAATGCTATAAATTTCTGCATCGATCAGTAGACATTTCACTCGCCGTCGGCATATTATGGGGGGGGGGGGGGAATTAGGCCCGGCTCGAGTTCCATTTTCAAACTCCAAAGGGTACAAAAGGGTACCATATTAAACTCGAAGGGTACTACTCGACGAATTGTGTGCGGTGTTTTGAACTATTCATGTATTAATTTGAAAAGCGAGAACTCTTATTCAACTCTAGTCTCTTTATTTGACACCATCTGTTCATGATGCTGTACTCATGTGAGCACTACGTGAAGAAACGAACAAGAAGTGTGTTTTAAATTTTTAGTTTTCCAATGTAAGTTATACTTATTGTAGTATTAACGTACGTTATTTATAAATACGCCAATCAATCAATCTTATCTGAAGTAGATAGGAACTAGTGAATTGGGAAAAAAACTGTAGTATTTTAATTTAACGTTTTGTGGTATTTCTTTTCTATTTCCTCCACAGCTCATTCGAAGCGGTCTACTGGTGTCGATGAACACTCGAGCTCGTCCGATTCGGGACCAGATGAACTCGCGTCTAAAAATAGATCCTTCTGATAACGAACTCAAAACTCTGTGTCAGATTGTTACCTAATGTTGTTTTCTGTAACGGCAAGTATCAGAACAGCTCTGTAGAGTTTGCTCCTTCCGAATGATGAATTTCTTTGAGGTACTTAATTTTCACTCTTACTTGCAATATTAGTTGAATAAAAATAGGAACAATAAAAGTGATTCAACGGGAATGGGTTTACCATGTAAAACAGCTCTAGGTTTTATTTCATCTTTATTTTTATTAGGCAGAGTTATTCGCCTTAGAATCTCTTCGTTTCCAGCATAACAATAAAAAAACGTCTGCCAAGTTGGGTGGGCAGTATAGCTTCCTCACTCATTGTAACATGGACGTATAGAATCAGTTGGCGAAAACTCGGCGCTGCGCGCCTCGGCGGGGGCTTCGCCCCCTGCACCCCCGGATGATTTCCGCTTAGAGCCTAATGGCTAAAATGTGACATACCTTGAAAAGGATTTTTGCTCCCTCTCCCTCTTTATCTTTCTTCCACTGTAATATTTAAGCTCACTCAGCTGATCAGTGACCACTCAGGAACCTTCAGCATTCTCCATTGACCCTGCCTCTCAAATTTCAGCTTCCTGCGTTCAACAGGAGAGAAAATGGCCTTGGATCTCACTCAGCTGATCAGTGATCACTCAGGCGCCTTCAGCATTCTCCATTGACCCGCCCTCTCAAATTTCAGGTTCCTGCGTTCAACAGGAGAGGATGTCAAGCATATTTGTCGTCAAGCATATGATAAATCATAGCGCTACTTTCCTGTCGCTTTTTCCTCTCGCTTTTTACTGTCGATTTTTCCTGTCGAAATTCACGTTTGCGCATGCGCACTCGCTCCTATTGGTCCGAAGGTGCTGAAATTTATAGGGGACCGTCTAGGACCTAATCCGCACAATCCCTGAAAATTTCATCAAAATCGGACCACAGGTTAGTATAGTTTTGCCCGGGACAAGGATTGACCACAGACAGACAGACAGACCGACAGACCGACAGACAGACAGACACGGAACCAAAATTGTTCGGGAAGCTCTAAAACGCAAAAAGCAAGTGGAAATTTTGATTTCGGAGGACATTTTTTTTTTCACTTCTTTCACGAATACAAAGCTTCCCTACCTTCGGTAGTGAGGAAGCAATAATACTTGATATTAACAAGACAGTAACTGGCCAAAAATTTATATTTTTCCAATGTCTGGTGAACTTGGACTATCGAGCAAGCACATCGAATTCGATTACACGCAATATCTCGACCCAAATAAAACTGTATGCCTTCAGTAATGAGCCAGAAAATGTTTTTCATCAAACGTTGAATTGCTTCATTTATACGAGCGCATATGAAAAGACTAGCTGAGTAATCACATCAAGGATTTTAAATTAAAATCGGCTTTATGAGAAGTTATACATAATCATTGGTAGTTATGAAAGCGTCGTTTTTACTTTGAAAGGAACTGTTAATAAAGTGCTCCAAAATAAAGATTTTACTCGCGTTTCATGTCTTATTCGCTTCCACAACAATTTTGGTTTCGTGCGTCGGCCTGTGTGTCCTCAAATCCTTGTAACTATAGGAAGATACTGTCCGATTTCGATGATATCTCCCCAATGAAATCGAAACGATCATAATATGATTATATTATAATAGTAATATATTATAATATATTATCATAATATTATATTATAATAGGCAGTCAAGGCAACAACTTGTAAGCATAACTTCCGCTATTTCCTCCTGATCTTGATTGCATTTCCAGATACTGTTTGGTTCGGACTATGCTGCCCTCCTTAGTAAGAACGTCCTATGTCCATTTTTGCACTTTTTGAGATGAGGACACCGTGTTGTAGCTCTCGATCAGGCGCACCTTTTGAGCTAAGCTAGAACGCCCTATGTCCACAGAAAGGGCTTCAATAATGGGGGAGGGGTCCTATGGAGAGGAAAATAATGGGCTTAAACGTCCTATGGAGAGGAAAATCAGGGACATAAGACGTTCTAGCTTAGTACACAGCATTAGAAAAGTTGATCTACACACAATTCTCAAGGCCTAAACTTTTCCTCGGTTATTAAAAAAAAATTTTAAAAAAGTGTTTTCTTCGGTGGTGGACTCAACAATATTTGACCTGAAACTTGAAGACTGTGCAACTTGTGATACGTACACTCCTGTTGCAATATTGTAACTTCAAGTTCCTAATTTACAACTTTCATTTTCAATTGGTACAGTTAGTACTGCTTAGTAACTTGAACTAACTTGAGTAACTTTAACTTTAACCAATAAGTTGTGGGTGTAAATGTAGCAGGAACCTTTGTCTTGAAATTCGCTAGTGAACCAAATATTTTCTCTTCATTTTTTCATACCAACTTTTTCGGAATTATGAATGGTTTTGGATTTCTTAAGCATATTATACTTATAATATTAATTGATTTGTCGTTCCAAAGATGTTACCTATTACGCTATTAAAAATGTACCTGATACAAGCGACTAAAATTATTTAATCTTCAGGTTACCTTCATCTCATATTCATCTATCCAGTTATAATTAATAGATCTAGAGCTGCAGCAGGTTACTAGTACGTACATATTTTTAATGGCTGTTTAGGCGAGGGGATGAGTTATTAGGCGTTTCCTCATCATACAATTTTTACTCATACTCCAACGTTTTCGCCGTTAGGCATCATCAGGAGCTACAAAGAAGAAAAACCATCCCAGGTAAGGCTTATTATAACTTAATATTTAACGTTAACGCTAAATAGTCTTAACTTTAAAATATTACACATAGCTGATCCTGAATTTAGATATAGATACATGTATACAATCACTTTATTCTTTCATATCACTGCTTAGTTTCATTTATACCTAGCAATTTAATTTGGCTTTTTTTTTATTTTTTTATTTTTTTTTTATTTTTTTATTTTTTTTTTTAATTTTTTTTTTCTTATAGTAAGTATTTACTATTGAGTATAATAAGGGGTTGGCTCCCACTTCCTCCTCTAACCATTGTCAAAAGCCTGGACTGCAGGACCAGGCTTTTGACAATGGTTAGAGGAGGAAGTGGGAGCCAACCCCTTATTATACTCAATGGTAAATACTTACCTGGGATGGTTTTTCTTCTTTGTAGCTCCTGATGATGCCTAACGGCGAAAACGTTTGAGTATGAGTAAAAATTGTATGATGAGGAAACGCCCAATAACTCATCCCCTCGCCTAAACAGTCAGGAAAAACCTTGCGAATGGCAACGACAACGAATATTTTTAATGGATAACCTCAAAATCCTTCCTACGGTAAGTAACTCGCATATTGATATCCTTGATATGGTAGATTCCTCTACCACTCCTTGGTAGATCCTTCAAAGAAATTGATTGCCGCCAAAAACCTTGAGTTTGAACTAAATTTTTGAAATAATACTCGAAACTCAATGGACATAAGACATTTTAAGCTAGTTACAAGCTGTTACTCACACTGTTACAAGCTGTCCTATGTCCATGGGTACTAGGCTAAAACGTTCTATGTCCAAATGTTTACCATAAATGACCTAATACAGGCCAGGCAACGAGTTTTCAAGATTTTTTTATACACTGGCAAAAAGGGGAATAGATTTGAGAGGTGGTGGTCAAAAAACGAAATCTCAAGCTTCAATGGTTTGGGTGGCGCAGAAGCCGAAACTAAAACGCGATTTTCTCGAAACTTGAAAAATGGAAATAAGGACGTTTTTACTAAGGAGGGCAGTATGGATGGTCCCCTAAAAATGCCATCTTCATAAGTTCATCCAATTTGGACGATAGTGATAGGTACTTGGAGATTGAAGTTTTGATGATCAACTATGCATCGGATCATCTGTACGATCGTGTTATGAATACGAGAAAGCTATGTGCCACAACCACATGGCAAACTGTCTCTGTTTTGGCGCACTTTTCAAATTAAGAGACTTCATATTGGAAGGATAAAGTGGGCACCTGCACTGAAGAAAGATAAGAACTGGTTGAGTTCCAGTGAGAACTTCAGGTTTCAGCAGTCAGACTCCAAGCCGAGAGGTCACTCTAGGTTTCTTGAACGTCTTAGATGGTGAGACTTTTAAAACAGATTTAAGACAGATTTCCAGATGTTCAAGGATCTGCAAAACAACCTTTCAGGTCCTTGGTTAGAGGCAATACCCAGCCCGATCTCCTACACGTTCCTGCAGAACATAGCCTAGCCCGTCAGTGTGCTGTCCACTCATTTGGCCGCTTCGAAGTCTGCTGCAAGAGGAGTGCTGATAGGTTTTCTCGCCTAGCATGCTAGTGCGCTTGGATGCAGCTATAGATCTACTGTGGCAACCAGAGGTTATGGCCAAAAATGAACATTTAAATTAGCTACCTATAAAACGTACAAATAATTCCACATCTTCCTCCTTGAAGTGATTGGTTTAGCTGGCATAAGACGGTTTTGGTGGACTGAGCTCCAGATTAGCTGACAAGACAAGAGGAGGATAAGAGGGAGAAGCCTCACGTTGTCCCAAACGAGAGTATCCTGGGAATCCTTCCCTCGTCCTTCTCCCACGAGGAAAAGTATTTCACCTCTGAAAAGGAGAAGGAGAATGTTTTATCGTAAACCTCTGGTCAGTCTGTTGGTCATCGTAATACTTTATGAGTCTCGTTGAGCACGTAGAAAATAAAACATAATTGTAGTTATCAAATTTAAAAAATGTAAACTAAAGTTGCCGTCAAAAAGGGAAACTATGTGATACGATGTTTACGATGAGGATTAGAGATTGTGTTATTTCTCAAAGGATATAGTGAGAACAAGAAATACCAACATTTACTGCATTGCGCATCGCTCAGGTTGTGTATTACATGGTGCAGGGGTGCGCCGTGAAATTTGAAGTCAGGCAGCCATGTTAGTACAGTAAATTATCAATATCCCATCGTTAATCGGATGAGGGTACTAAATAGCGCAACTACGCCTGATGCGACGCAAGACTCAAGTATCAACTCAATGATAGACATCAATTAACCGGCGAGTAAACCGCAGAGTAAATGGAGAGAATCGCATTTTCACGGTGTGACGGTGGTCATACGTATTATGGTGATGGGGAATGATGAGAAATCTTGTGCAATCGACGGCCCCCTCACTGGCCACTAACCATGAGTATAACGCCGGACTAACGAGGCAAACGAAGTTGCATTGAGCACAGCCCAGACATGCATACGAACCCTTATCGATGTTTCCGTGTTTCAAGTTAGTGTAATGGTACGATTATATCGAGGTTTTAAAGTACGAGTAAATAATTTCCGTTTCATGGTATTACCGTATTTAAGGCTATGGTATTTAATTTATTCTAAAAGTTTCACTTTTGTATTAGATGAGGATAATTAATCCGATCAGAACTTCTTTGCTCAATTCGCGTCTCATCCACCGTAAGATGTTTGATTTGTGAACTGACCAGGATTGAATTGGAATACCATTGTTCCCTATATCAGGACATTAGCAACTGTTGACGAGACCCTTTAGGGTGATTCTCCACAGAGTATGACAAGGTTGAGTTGAGTGGTAACTCAACTGTGCAGGTCTGTTCTAATATGATCAATACGAGATTTCAATTACCAGACATTGGATGTCAACAGTAACCAGTCAAATGATTTCGTGATTCAAAGGTTGATTAATCGGGTCGATGGTATCCGCGTACTGCAGTAAAGATCTCAGAGGAATCTGTAACCAGAGATACGACTTCCAAGATGTCTCATAGTGATCGAGAAGTATCTATCAAAATTATGGCTCCCACACTTTTTACCTAGTAAAAACCATTTTACCTGTCTAAACGTGATAGACAGGACGTTTTAGTGAATTTTCAAGAAAAATTAAGTTATTGCAATGGAGTCCAAATTTTAAAAAAACGTGTTTTTAGGTTATTTGTAATCATAGTAGGTAATTTCTACTCTTGTAAACATTATATGGTATATTTGGATTCAGAACAAAATTTCTGATATAAGTACAACTTCAGAAAACAAAAACTGTCCAAAATTTATTGATAAATTACATACACAATTTATATAAATAATGAAAACCTACAAATATTCGTCGTACCCAAAAATCCAATAGCCGAGGAGAACACGAATGCCTTTTTCTCTATGGGTTCGAGGATACGAGTAGAACATGAATATGAACTCTTAACATCGTCAAAACATACTCTGTACATACTGTAAGTTGATACCAGAGTTGTTAAAATAGGAATTCCCATTACCCATTCCAATTACTTTCGGAACAAAGTAATGGCCATTCCCATTACCCATTCCTGTAATGGGAATGGAATTTTCAATTACTTTTTCCAATTCCTTGTAATGGTAATGGTTTTTCAATTCCCCATTACTCTTAGTTGGAAAAGTAATGGGTCCTTCCAATTACCCATTACAGGAAGAGTAATGGGTAATGGGAGAACCAATTCCCCATTACCACCATTCAATCAGTAAGTTGACCATCCTCCAATTCATAAGGGACCACCCTCAAACTCATAGGGGACCACCCTCCAATTCATAGGGGACCATCCCCCCATCCATTTCGTTGGGGACCATCCTCCAATTCACAGGGGACCACCCTCAAATTCATAGGGGACAACCCTCCAATTCATAGGGGACCATCCCCCCATCCATTTCGTTGGGGACCATCCTCCAATTCATAGGGGACCACCCTCAAATTCATAGGGGACCACCCTCCAATTCATAGGGGACCATACCACCATCCTAATCGTTGGGGACCATCCTGCAATTCATAGGGGACCGTTCCCAAATTCCTTGGGGACTACCCTACCAATTCATAGGGGACCATCCCCCCATCCATTTCGTTGGGGACCATCCTCCAATTCATAGGGGACCACCCTCAAATTCACAGGGGACCACTCTCCAATTCATAGGGGACCATCCCCCCATCCATTTCGTTGGGGACCATCCTCCAATTCATAAGGGACCACCCTCCAACTCATAGGGGGCCATCCCACCATCCATTTCGTTGGGGACCATCCTGCAATTCATAGGGGACCACCCTCAAATTCATAGGGGACCACCCTCCAATTCATAGGGGACCATCCCACCATCCATTTCGCTGGGGACCATCGTCCAATTCATAAGGGACCACCCTCAAATTCATAGGGGACCACCCTCCAATTCATAGGGGACCATCCCCCCATCCATTTCGTTGGGGACCATCCTCCAATTCATAGGGGACCACCCTCAAATTCATAGGGGACAACCCTCCAATTCATAGGGGACCATCCCCCCATCCATTTCGTTGGGGACCATCCTACAATTCATAGGGGACCACTCCCAAATTCCTTGGGGAACTCCCTCTCAATTCATAGGGGACCATCCCACCATCCTAATCGTTGGGGACTATCCTGCAATTCATAGGGGACCGTTCCCAAACTCCTTGGGGACTACCCTCAAAATTCATAAGGGACCATGCCACCATCCATTTCGTTGGGGACCATCCTGCAATGAATTGTAGGATGGTCCCCAACGATTAGGATGGTGGGATGGTCCCTTATGAATTGGAGGGTGGTCCCCTATGAATTTGAGGGTGGTCCCCTATGAATTGGAGGATGGTCCCCAACGAAATGGATGGGAGGATGGTCCCCTATGAATTGGAGGGTGGTCCCCTATGAATTTGAGGGTGGTCCCCTATGAATTGGAGGATGGTCCCCAACGAAATGGATGGGGGGATGGTCCCCTATGAATTGGAGGGTGGTCCCCTATGAGTTTGAGGGTGGTCCCTTATGAATTGGAGGATGGTCAACTTACTGATTGAATGGTGGTAATGGGGAATTGGTTCTCCCATTACCCATTACTCTTCCTGTAATGGGTAATTGGAAGGACCCATTACTTTTCCAACTAAGAGTAATGGGGAATTGAAAAAACCATTACCATTACAAGGAATTGGAAAAAGTAATTGAAAATTCCATTCCCATTACAGGAATGGGTAATGGGAATGGCCATTACTTTGGATTAAGGTGTCTCTTAATCCCCCAGTTTTTGGTTTTATGTGTACATAATCATAATCACTTAAGTACATCACAAGTAATTTTGAAAAGTAATCATTACTCAAAGTAATCATTACTTTACAACTCTGGTTGATACCTAGGTATGATATGCCTGAAAATCGAAAAAAAAAACAACAATATACGTGTGGGTACTCTGTGAGTTCGGAGTGACGAGGAGACCATTAATATTGACTACTAAAATTTGTAAAACATACCCTGTGCTTACAATGTGTTAATATGGTAAAGAGAAAAGAGCCAAATAATAACAGTTTACGTGTGGGTACTTCATGAGTTTGGGGGTGACGAGGAAAGTATTTTTTGGGGTTTTAAAAATATTTAGCCAAGGGGTTGATTGTTTAAATTTAACTATTCGAGTGGTTTCCCACAACTACAAGGCTCACTACTCTCTCAAATAGCGAATATTTCGATTTAGTTAACCGTAGCTTCAAAGATTTCTCTGAAAATTAACTCATGACGCATGAAATTACTTTTTTTCTCTCTAGGGCCCAGTTCAATAAATCAATCCTAGAGAGACTCTCCTGCCTGTCACAGAATTGTAAGTCTGCATAATGACACTCAAAGCAGATGAAAGAATGTAAAAATTTTGCTTCTCTCATCTTGGTGATCATTCGAGGAGGTGAATGCGTCTCTGATGCGTACGTTGTGTTCATAGAACCAAAAATGCTGCCAATGATCTCGAGAAGAAATCAATAGTTTTGAGAATTAAATTAATAACTCGTGGAAGAAACATTGAATGATAACTAACTCTGAAATAAACTCTAACAAGACTTTGAATAATTCGAATGATAAATTTTACCCTTTCAAGATTTTGATCATAAAGAGAGGGGAGTATTGATGCTTCTATCCTTCACCTACTCACCTTCATGGTTAGTTTCTTTTTACTAATCCTACCCCGACTATTACTATGGACAAACTGAACTTCAACGGCCAACGAAACTCTAATAAATTATTTATAATAGATTTTATAGCTTCCAACCTGCGCATCTTTCGATTACCTCCACGTGAATAGAATAACTCAGATAATTACACTTGGTTTGATTACTGTATTTGTTGGAACACAGCGCCAGGGCACAATACAGCAACGAATAATTGAGACAAAAGATGATCTACGCAAGAGAGGATGATCTACGCAAGACAGGGGAGCCACAGCCTACCTCAACTACTGGTAGAAAAATTAGGTGAGCATCTTAGTAATTAAGTTCACTACAATAATCAATATTCAAAGTGATTTCACTATAGTAGAATCAATGTTTCAGCTGATTTGTTAAAAGTTACATCTGACAGAAAGCCTAGTCTACAAATCCTAGAATCCTTTGAAAGTTCGTAGTTTTGAAGCACCAGGGGTCGATTGTTTTGACATTGGAATGGAGACACATTTCAGTTTTATAAAAATGTTATAATAAATTACGTCTAGAGTAAAGCACACCCGTATACATGGAGTTCACGATTTTTCATATATCTAGTCCCGAAATACACAAGTTTAGCTAAATTGGGTTACAAGCGATAAATATAGCGTTTGATTATAATTCTATTTAAAATTCTGAAACCAATTTTCTTTTAAATCTTAAATCAAATAAAAAGGTTTATTTCCTTAAAGCAGGGTTATGATTTTTCTATCAGAAAATTGTTTCTTTATTTTTGGTACATTAATCAGCGGTAAATTTGCCCCATTGTGCCGTGGAAAATGCACAGCGCGTCAACAACAACAAAACCACCTACTTAAACTGAGATTCCCAATTCTTTAGGCGATAATGATTTGGCTCATGAGTTTTACCAACGCCGGGCGCCAAATTTAGTTTGGGAGGGTGCCAAGAATTATCATAAATACATGGAGAGAGCCAACAATTTCGGATAAACGGCGTTCTGGTTGGATGCAACGCGTCAGGAACGCAACCCCGGGGGCGAAGTTAATCGTAGGGGAGTTTCTGCTCTGGAGAGGATGTGGTGGAGGGGAACAGGATTTAAAACAAGGGGGATGTGGATACAAACAGAAAAGCCCGTCGAGACCAACAAAACCCACCCTTTTCAGAACACTGGAACATACACTAGATATAACCGTGCTACAGTCGATGAAATGATACTGTAGTCAGCACAGTGTTTCAGATTAGAGAAAACGGGGTTACAGCTTTCGTAAATAACCAAATTAGGAACATTTTGAATAAATACTAACTTCTACGCCTGAGAGCAAATACGATAATCAAGAGAGACATTATTGAAAATGAATGGAAGAGAGGAGTAACAATTTTTTATTTTTTTTTTAAATACGTCATCCTTATGATACGACAACTAACAGATTTTGGGGTCAATCTTTGTAGATTTTCTAATAAATGAAAACGAAAGGCTGAAATTTCCAGATTTTGGAGCTGGAAGGTCATACGGGTACGTGGTAAGTGCCCCAAACCTCATACAAAGTGGACAGGGCCATGGTAGTGTCCTAGAAGAGTGAGATCTCACCAGGTTCAACTTATTCTAGAAGAGCTGAAGACTGTTCCACGAAAACAGGCTGTCAAGGGCAGATGAGAAGTCCGTGGACGGGCTAAGAAGGGTGGTGTAGAGGGGGGGGGGGGGTGAGCCCACAAAATTAACGTAGTTATGCAAAATCACTAGTGATTCAAAGGGTCATCCTCACTATTTTGGCTTTTTCCATGTGCCATGGGTCCTAATTAGCTTGTGATGAGATCAATAAACAACCATGGTAGGGCGAGCTCAGCACTGCTGTCCAAATTGAATAAAAACCAAATTATTTGATTCCCATTAACACAAGGAAGCTTCCCTAACACCAAACCTTCCCTAGTTCTTAGTGAATTTTCAATAAATTTGTTCCAATAATTTTTCACAATGATACCATTTAAAAAAAATGAAGGGACCTCCTTTCCTTGATTCTGCTAAGAAACTAGTCGTATCAGAACGATTCAGAAGAAGAAAAATCGTATCTTGACACTGATAAGGGAATCGGCCTTAGTATTTCGACGATACGACTTCTTGCATTCTGAATCGGCTGAATCGGTTACGACTTTTTGCCACTGAAAACTCAGAATTTAGTGGTGACTTTACTTATATACTTTACGTGAATAAACGTTTATTTTTATTGATTCGGTTGTTTTTTCTTACACTCTGAACACAGATATGAGATACGATTGACTTTGTGAGCCAAGAAGGATGACAAAATAATCAAGGTGAAATGGTATCTTGATTTAAAGATAATTATAAGGTTTCAGGAATTAAAATGTGCTTAGCATTCCATAGTCTCATGGTTGCGTATTCAGAACAGACAATTTACACTCAAAAATGTTTAATTTTGACTCCAGAAATCGATTCGGCTACTAATTTCCTTGAAGAAAAACCTATACTTGTGGTAAAAGGAGGAAAAATAATCCCGTGAAAGAGTTATTTCGCCACGAAACCTATTAAGTCGTTTTCCCGAAAGTTGGGTGAAGTTAAGATACGACTTTCTGGCTTAGCACGGCAGTATTGACATACTGCTACAAGGTTGTTACGTTTGCTAAAGGAAAGTGCCGGCAAATTTTCATTCGATTAAAAATGGCTCCAACATTTTCAAACATAATTAACCAGAAATGAACTAACAGAATCTATCAAAAGGCTTATACAGATTTCAAATCTGAGTTCCCAGTCATGGAAAAATGTGAAATCAAATAATGTGATCATTTCAAGGTCCTACATGGATGAGGGTCTGGATTGAACTAAGATTCTACTACTTAGATATTCTAATTTACTTTAGTCAATAAACACACACACGCACACACATACACTCTACACTACACATTTACTTTTGTCTATTGTACATGGATTCTACTGGATTGCACTTAGATTCTACTGGATTGTGTTACATTAGAGTACTTGTATTCTACAGGAAATGTAATACAAATGACGAGTTTCAATGACCATTAGATCGAGTAAGTGACCTTCTTATAACTGGAGAGGCACCGTGTAAACAATTACGGCAAAACTGTATCTCCTAAAAGCCTAACCGGATTATTGGAGGGACCAAGAAACCACGTGGTGCCCCACTGTTTGGACACATCAGGTGAACCGTGACCGCCAAAGTCACATTTCCCGGGACCTTTCACGGGACAAACATAACAGGGTCAGGAGAGCTCCCCTCCCTCGGAAGGGAAGGTCAGCTCCCTTGGCAAGGGCTGTTGGTATGAGAAAATGGGGCGCAGAAACCGCCGCCACACACACTGAGAAGTTATAAAGACCTTTAAGCTCTCTCTATACTATAAATTTCCAGGGTCGACCAACTTGATAGTTCAAGTATAAACGAGTAATACCAACATTTTGAACAATAAATAATGGAGAACTGGACGCAAGATATATTGGCCTGCGGATAGATTCTCGTTCTACACAGTTTCGTTGGAAATGAGGGGCTTCTACCTGTCAATAGCAATAACAGACCAAGAGACTAAGAGACCTTATTTATTATAACTTTAATACCAATTTGTACGGGAAACGTTCCCATCACAGATTTCCCCATAAACCATTTTCCCAGGGTTCAGTTGAATTATAGTTGATGTAAGGGTGAGTGGTCAGTGAAAGTGGGAAACAGCGGAGCGTTCTGAAAACGCTGCAAATTATTACACAATGGTTTATTATTTTTATATAGATCACTCGTCTGCAAAGCCACCAACCATCCAACATGAAGAAAAACATCGATGGTATTTCGGTCAGATACAATTTGAACGGTGATTAGGCCTCTTTTGCGATTCACACTCGTGTTTCTGATTTATCGTACGTCCAAAACTTAAATTCTCGTAGTGAGCGAACGGTTTGTCCTACAGAGCTCCAGGTGGTCTCAAAAAATTCTAAAAATTCTATAGAATCTTAAATTGAAGGAAAAACAATACCTTTATATCAAAATTTTTTGAGTTAGGGCGTTTTCAAAATATCAAAATTCATTTTTGAACCCTTAGAAGTGACCTACATCAACCAAAATCTTCGGGGCATAACTAGACCCCAAATGGAGCCTACATACCAAATTTCATCAAAATCGGTCAATGCTATGTGGCAAAAGTACGGCGTACGGCGGACGGACGGCCAAATTTTGGTTTATTATTTTCAATAATGAACCTTTGGAATCGACCAAGAAAAAAAAATTTAACACCCCCTCAAAATTTGATGGTTTACGTTTCAAGGTACATAGAATCCAAAAATCGAATAAAAATTTGGCCGTCCGTCCGCCGTACGCCGTACGCCGTACGCGGCACTTTTGCCACTTAGCATTGACCGATTTTGATGAAATTTGGTATGTAGGCTCCATTTGGGGTCTAGTTGTGCCCCGAAGCTTTTGGTTGATGTAGGTCACTCCTAAGGGTTCCAAAATCAATTTTGAAATTTTGAAAACGCTCTAACTCAAAAAATTTCGATATAAAGGTATTGTTTTTCCTTCAATTTAAGATTCTATAGAATTTTTAGAATTTTTTGAGACCACGTGGAGCTCTGTAGGACAAACCGTTCGTTCACTACGAAAATTTAAGTATTTATATTGAAATATATATATATATAAATCAGAACACGAGTGTGAATCGCAAAAGAGGCCTAATCTCCGTTAAAATTAGAGCAGACCGAAATGCAATCGATGGTTGGTGATTTTGATTTTTTTTGTTGATTTTTTGATTTTTTTTGATTTTTTTATTTTTTATTTATTTTTTTTTTTCCTTCTTCTTTTCATATTGGATGGTTGGTGATTTTGTAGACGAGTGATCTATATAGAAAATAATAAACCATTGTGTAATAATTTGCAGCGTTTTTATTCGATTTTTGGATTCTACGTACCTTGAAACGTAAACCATCAAATTTTGAGGGGGTGTTAAAAAACTGTTTTTCTTGGTAAATTTCAAAGGTTCATTATTGAAAATAATAAACCAAAACGAATCGAAACGAACAAGCCCTCCACTCCCAAGTGTCAGCCAACACCTTCTCGTTGACGCTGGCCGGTGTGTTCCGGTAGAAGTAGAACAACCTCAAAGGTGTATCGAGTACAGGTGGTAAAGTACGTGGTTTGATAAAACGTCTACATCCCTTCACCCCAAACACGGCAGTAATAAATTTAAACTGTACGTCATCTTCTAGTAATCAGTGTCCTATTCAATGATTAAATTTTGATTTTTTAAATTATCTTAATAGAACAAATTTTGGTTTATTATTTTCAATATTGAACCTTTGGAATCGACCAAGAAAAAAATTGTTTAACCCCCTCAAAATTTGTTGGTTTACATTTCAAGGTACCTACGTAGAATCCGAAAATCGAATAAAAATTTGGCCGTCCTTCCGCCGTACGCGGCACTTTCCTCACAAAGCATTGACCGATTTTGAATAAATTTGATGTACAGGCTCTAAATGGGGTCTAGTTGTGCCCCGAAGATTTTGGTTGATGTAGGTCACTTCTAAGGGTTGAAAAATGAGGTTTGAATTTTTTAAAACGCCCTAGCTCAAAAAATTTTGATATAAAGGTATTGTTATTCCATCAATTTAAGATAGTATTAAATTTTTAGATACCACGCGGAGCCCTGTAGAACAAACCGTTCGCTCCCTACGAGAATTTAAGGGTTGGACCCACGATAAATCAAAAACACGACTGTGAATCGAAAAGAGGCCTAATCTCCGTTCAAATTTCAGCTGACCGAAATGCGATCGATGTTTTTCTTCATGTTGGTTGGTGGAAACAATGGCAAAGCCGTGTTCTTTGCAGACGAGTGATCTATTTAGAAAAATTATAAACCATTGTGTAATAATTTGGAGCGTTTTAATCCTTGTTACTTGTTTCCATTAATCTATGAAGTTAAACGGAGCCTTCTTTGAAATCGTGATGTTTTCTTTATTTGTCTTATAGTCTTTTGTTCTTCTCATGATTTACTACTTTACCTATTTACTACTTAATGGATTTTCTAGATAAAACTACCTTAGCCTGACTGGCATGGTATGAAAAAATGTTTGAGGTTAGGATTTTTAACATAGGCATCTTATGGGACGACTTATCGGTTGACGTATAAGGTACGTAAACAATAATTTGTATTCTAACTTTCGGAACTAACCCCATTTATTTAATACTAATTTAATTGTTTATCGTGTATTCAAAAGCAATCTCTCAGTCCCGTAGTAAATTTCTCTGTGATTCCAGTGGTATGGGGACTGTGGAACTGAGTTTTCTAAATAATACATTTTCTCAACTGAAACTAATGACTGAGTGACCCGTGCAGTTGTATTCTTTCACACTTACTTCTTCAATGAGTTCAATTTATTTGGCAATTCGAGTTCAATTTATTAGGTCTGGGTTCAGTCTTTCATTCAACCCGAGTAATGGTCTATTCGGAGTATATTCTGAGTTGGCCATTCACTCTCAAATTTCATTTAAATTGTCCAAAAATTGTAAGTATATGTTTTATGTATAATGGAAAATCTGCGTATATATGCGTTGCACCCATAAATACAATGGGACTCCTAACATCTTTAAAATATAATCTGTGAAAACAGTATGTTGGTATGGTATACCTACTGAAAATCGAAAAAAACAACAATAATATACGTGTGAGTACTCAATGAGTTCAGGGTGGCGAGGAGAGTATTGTTTGAGGTTTTCTTTCCATTTTTAGGACGTCCCACAGTAAGACTTGGGCGTCCTTATGCGATCGATCTGGGGTGAAGTTGGACAACACTCAACAGAAAAAAAAAAAAAAAACCACACAGTAATCCGTTTTAGACCATTCTGAATCCAAATCCGCGAATAAAACCATAGGTGTATGTCTGTGTGTGTGTGTGTATGTGTGTGTGTATGTGTGTGTGTGTGTGACAAAATCTTGTGTACTCTGTCCAGGCCTTAGTTCCCAACCGATTTTCCTGGTTCTTTTGTTGTTCGTCGCGGAAAACTATCTAGTTGTGCACTACGTCGCCGGAATTTCGAATTTTTCCTTTTAAGGGGAGGAAAGGGGGGGTTAATGCTCGAAAAACGTGCGTTTTTGGGCATAATCTTGTGTACTCTGCCCAGGCCTTAGTTCTCAAACGATTTTCGTGGTTCTTTTTTCGTTTGACGCGAAATACTATCTAGTTGTGCACTACGGCGCCGGAATTTTGGATTTTGCTTTTTAAGAGGGGGAAAGGGGGGGTTAATGCTTGAAAAAACGTGCGTTTGCGTGCGTAATCTTGTAAACTCTGCCCAGGCCTCAATTTCCAACCGATTTGCGTGTTTCTTTTTTTGTTTGACTCAAATAACTTCCGAGTTGTACATGATTTTACCAGAGTACCAAAATTCGCAAGGGGAGGGGGTGAGTGGGGAATAATATTCACAAAATATCCGATTTTTCAATATTTTGGTTCCTTTACTGCTTACTAATTGTACCCAAGCTTTGAAATTGAGGAAAAATTCTCATTATACCTCCGGATTTTCATGAATTATTCTCTGTACCACCATGGAACTAATAGTGGTGCCACCATGGTGCCGGGACATGGTGCCATGATGCCATAAACCGCTTATTTCGTGTTTTTTTTTTGTGTTTCACCTTGAATACGGATGTGAACTTCGACGGACTGCCTACCATAACTAACACATGAAAGTTCAATGGTACGACGTATTTCCGCTTTGGTGCCAGACTGGCACCATTGTTGGCGTTGGGAGGTGGTGTGGGGGGGGGGGGGGGGGGTGAGCTCGAATTCGCATGTTGGGTATCGTAGATCATGGATTTTAAAATGCTCTTCAGATTCGAGGCTCCCATGCCGCTAGAAATGTTAAGGTGGATAATGGTGGGGGGGGGGGGGTCAGTATTTCTTGCCTAAAGTAATAAATAAATTACATCCAGTGAAACAGTTTTATCACTTAACAACTGGTTAAACTGATCTAATGCTTATCCAATGGGACGTCCCCTGGAATGCATGCATTACTAAACAATATGTTTAATCATGGGGTTGATTGAATAATTTTAACGATTCTTGCTATGAGCCACACAGGTTGACTATTCTAGCTAATAATTAGATTTTCCTAACCATAGCTTTAAAGATTTTCATGAAAATTCGCTCATTAACTCTTGCTGTACGAATGGACCTTTTTTCAACTCTCATAAGTGGTAAAAATGCTTCCCTAACTTGGAAAGACTCGGAAGCAAAACAAGAGAGATATGTTCGTAAGTCTCACAGCTGAACAGCTGAAAGTAACGTTAAAAAATACACCAGACAGTTCTCCACGCTAATGAGACTATGATTTCACCTCTAAGAAGTTGAGGAGAAACGAGGGAAGGGATTATAGCGTTAAATGTAGTTTATCGCTTCATTGACGAGCAAAGAGTAGTCGAAGCACGAGTAGTTCGATAATAATTATTAAGTACAATTATTGTACTTCACCGATCGCGATTGAACTAGGTACCAAGTAAGAACTTCTTATGATAAATTCTCCTTTTGAAGCGTAGTTTCAGCGACAAAAATCTCAATGAACGGGGCAGAGGATCCCCGTTTAGATCATGAAATTGGAATAGAGACAGCAATACGAAATGTGCGTTTAAATTATTCTGACGGATGCATCCAATCACAATACTGACAGCAACAAAAACGTCTGTCTGGTGAGCAAGGCATGTATGTACCTTTCTCTATTTTAGATTTGCACAAACGCAGGACGTGCTATATTCATATCCCACTAGAATACATAGGAGACTATTTACAAATAGACCTTACACACCAGGACATTCTATCGAAATCTGGTGAAAATTGTGGAAGTTGAGGGCTGATCGATGGATACAGAAAACTGAACCAATTTTGTACAGGAAAGTGTAAAACATAAGAATTAGGTATAGAGGAAAGAAAGATGTCCAGGTTATTTCACCATAAAATACCTTGATGTCACTATTTCGATAGTGGTTGATCGCTGAAATGTTGTGGAAAAACTCTTGAACATAGGTTTCCAAGTCGATTGGTTTCACAGCCAAGAGATCTCGGATTATCCTTCCGGGAGCTTCCCATAACTTCGTTAAAATTATAACTGAGCCTAATTGAGTAGTCCTTAGGTTTCCCTAGGGCTCAATAGCCACTATGTTTGAACCATAAAGCAGCAGTCAGTTGTGCTCATAGCTGTTAAAACGTTGATACTCTGATGCCGGGCCAACATTCTCCCTATTATCGGAGAGAAATACACATCGTGCCAAGGCTAAATCGTCTAAAATTACAGAAAATCATTCCGATTAGTTTGCCAATGCCTTATTACCACCTCGCCAAGGTTTAGAAGAAATAACATGTCCGCTCGCATCGTTTGCTCGTTCAAGTGAGAGTGTTTATAGATAATTAATAGGTACGATAAGTTCGGAATAGCGTTCAGGCTGTGAAGTTTTCGATCATTTCTCTGCAACATGTATATGTAGGTAAAAATGTATTCGGAAGTCCAATCCCACTCTATTTAGTAAAGAGTACGGAATCGATCCAGACATGAAGGAGCTACGCACAAAGCACAATGTTCAAATTGGCATATTTTATTTTGTCGAGTAAACCACATACACGTAATAAGACATCTTTGAATAAAAATAACGTAATCAGCTTCAAGCTGATCTGCTCAGGTTGCACGCTACTGAGATGACCAGAACCTTAAAAAAAAGTCTGCTCAGTGGGTGTGGCACATAGCTTCCTCATATCCATAACCCGATTATATAGATGATCCGATGCATAGTAGTTAATCTCAAAACACCAATCTCTAATTACCTTTCACTGCCCTCATAGGGAACCATCTACACGCTGTTCTAGACAATCCTAGAAAATTTCATCAAATTCGGATGAAAAATGTGAGTGTTATGGCTGTTACAAGGATTTTACGTTTGCGCATGCGCAGAGGCTACTGTAAATTTTAAGGCCTTGATTTTCATTAGGGACCATCGATAATCCAATCCGCGTAATCCCTGAAAATGTCATCGAAATCGGGTAGAAAATGTGGAGGTAATGGCTGTTACAAGGAATTCACGTTTGCGCATGCGCAGCGGCTACTATCAGTCCGGGGATGATGATTTTAATAGGGGACCGTCTACACACCAACTCGCACAACCCCTGAAAATTTCATAGAAATTGGACAATAACTTCGTGTAGTTATGCGCGTTACAAGGAATTCATGACAGACACACAGACACGGAACCAAAATTGTTCAGAAAGGTCAAAAACGCAAAACGCGAGTGAAAATTTTGATTTTGGAGAACTTTTTTTTTCTCATTCTTGAAAAGTGAAAACGAAGCTTCCGCTACCTTTGTAGACTCGGAAGCAAAGTTAAACGCCGATTATAGTATAATAGCTTTCATTACTTCGTAATAATACGAGTATCCTTACGAGTATACTTACCTATCTTCATAGGTAAGTAGTTATGGAAATACCACAATCCAAATATCAGAATATTACTCAGCCATCTTGGAAGGCGTAGTGAGTCATCCTTTTGCACTTGAAGAAAGCACTTAAAGCGAGTAAGTAATTATACGACATGAAAAGACAATGAACAAATTATAATGTAACTCCACCTTCTCGGTAGGAAGCTTTAGAGCAAATTGTTGGATTATAAAGTTCAAATCATCACATAGGTAGGCATTCAGAAGAAACCCAAGATTCTGTGAATGTAATTATGAAGCTATTAGTTAGTGCTGTTTCATGTTGTAGCGGGAGGTAGGTCTTTTCAAAAACGCTGCAAATTATTACACAAAGGTTTAACATTTTTCTATATAGATCACTCGTCTGCAAAGAACACGGCTTTGCCATTGTTACCACCAACCAACTTGAAGAAAACATCGATCGCATTTCGGTCAGGTAACATTTGAATGGAGATTAGGCCTCTTTAGCGATTCACACTCGTGTTTCTGATTTATCTTAAGTCCAACCTTTAAATTCTCGTAGGGAACGAACGGTTTGTCCTAGGGCTCCGCGTGGTCTCAAAAAATTCTAAAATTTCTATACTATCTTAAATTGATGGAAAAAACAATACCTTTATATTTAGACGACGCCAGTCCTTTTGGGGTGGTGGTTATCAGCTACTGGCATGTTATTTACTTTTCAGGACAGTAGATTGGTATGGGATTAATCCTCTGAAACCGCATGAAATTTAATTAGAGTTGTGTCTACACGATGAGAAGGTGGCGCTGGATACTATCCTCTCAACTGACAAGAGTGTGAACGCAACTTTAGTGAGTAAAATACATACTTCAAGGCCACGAATGCACGGAAAGAAGGACCTTAGCAGATTTTGTATTTTATCGATTCGCCTTCCCAAGTACCTAAATTCGACAAACAAGTAGGTTCCCTTTTCATGGCGTTTTAGGGGATTCGCGAAAAAGCGATTCGAAAGGACACCCCAATAAACTAGTGTGGGTTCACGAGCCCATCTCTCTTGCCATGCAGAGAGAAGTCGGTTCAACGAGTTACCCGGATTGTTTACACGACCAGTTCATGACGATAGATCGAAGCTACAACTTAGAGGGTGGGGAGAGGGCTTCGTGGACACAGGAAATTATACGGAGTTAACGAGACCATCAAGCGAGATTTCCAATCGAAAATTTCTGACCCGACGGGGAGTAGATGGAAGTTGGCGAACGGGTACCCATGTGTCCACCCATCAACCACTTCGTTCACGAACAGGCAATAGAAGACGATTCTCGACGGGAAACAACTTTCAATTAGCCCACTACAGTTTCGTTATTCATTTTTTCATTAAACTATGACTTGCTTCACTTTTGGGCATTACTTATCTTCATGTCACTCAGTTGTTTTTCCGTATAAAATACATTTTTAAGATAAAATTTTCAAGGTTTGAAAATTAGAATTAAGAATATCACCTTGCCTGGATCCCACTGCACACACGCAATCAAACCCTTGTAATAAGCATAACTTCGACCTACAGTTTTGATCCGATTGTAACGGAATTGTCAGAGATTGTGCGACGATATGGATACCTAAGAATTTCACTATGTAAAATATTTCCTGATCAATTAGATACCTATATATCGTGACTGGAAGTTTATCAGATGATGTTTGGTCGAACAACGAACAGCGAAACAGAGTCCCATGATGTCTTGAAGGGCAGAAAACTGTTGGAGCAGCTGCTCGCGGAGGGAAAAACCGTAGTCTTGCAGTGGATCCCATCACATGTAGGCATATGGGGAAATGAGCAAGCTGATGCCCTAGCAAGAGAAGGCTCCCGCATGCCTATGCCTGACACCCCTACCACCTATCGAGCCGCAAAAAGTGCCATTAGATCCTCCGTTCAGGAGAAGTTGCTTGATGCCCAACGACGCAAAGCCGAGGGGAAGCAGTGGGTCTCACTGCTGGACGCAGGACACCGCATCCCACCATCTCTCCCTCGCCATGAGTCAGTTGCGGCGTTCAGAGCTGTCACTGGCCACGATTATTTGAATGCTCACTTGCAAAGGATTGGACTGAGAGAAAGCCCTGGATGCAGCCTCTGCAGCAGCACTACTCCAATGACGACAAATCATTTACCTGACTGTCCTCGACTCGAGGATACCCGACAAGAATTTCATCCTGACGACACCACCTGGTCAAAAACAGCAAAATTGTATTGGGCTGCAAGAAGTCTTATGGCTCAAGAGCCTAGACAATCGGCGTAGGGAAAAAAAAACAAAAAAAACTTCATGTGTCGTTTGAATGGAATCTGTAGATCTTTGCCCCGAGAATATGAAAATTTGATTAATAGACTCGTATTTTAGCAGTAAATTCAGCAGAAAGATGTACAAGAAGGCAAAAGAGGAAAAGAAACAAAAAGTGTTCCCCAGTACATTATCTCAGCTGAGATATAATATATCTCAGATGAGATAATGTACTGGGGATAATGTACCTACTGTATATTATACCTACAGGTTGACTAAAGCTAAGAGTTTTCTAACAAGCGTATTCAAAATAAATTTGAATTAACCTTCTGGCATGGAAGTGCGAAATAAAAACTAAAAAATGCGATTTGGTGGAAAAAGTGGGATGTGGTGTAGGGGGGGTGGGAAGGGGCTCCGACGTGGACATAACAAAGCCAGGGGGCCCCTACAGCACCAATTAGGTTGGCCATTGTCCTCTTCTCTTGTTCACCGAGTTTCAACTTATTCTTGAGAAGTATGGAGAGACGAGTGAAGGGGGTAATGAGGGGGAAGAGGGAAGCGGGAAGGCTTCAGAACTTGCTGACTGTTTCAGAAACGAAATCCTCAACCCCAACTTTGGATATCGTTCTTGCTGTGGCTTCGAGTCTAATAAGCTTCAATCTGACAGACAGACGTCAAACAAAGCGGCCAAAATCGGGATGATAATCTGCACACATGTGTGTCTATGAAATGTTATATGTCGTACTGAAATATTGCAGTGGGCTTCGTCAAAACTCAGTCATTACTCTAGGTGTTATGTTACATTGTTGATGGAATGTTCGAAGGCCAATTGGCAAGTTTCATGTTTAAGGCACTCGCGCAGGATTATTCTGCACAGGTTTTGCCAGAGGTGGCTGGATGTGATAGTCAAAGTGGGCACCGCCTAATCATGCGAATATGTACATTTTTTACCATGCGTAAAATAGTAATTTTTGTTAAATTGTAACTACTACGTCCTTACAATACTATTACTCCTCAAAAAATGTCATGGTTCTACTTTTGTACCGCCTCAGATGAGTGAGAAAAAAAAAAACTTTCTGCGTTCTCAGAAAAGGGCAGTTGATTAACACGTAGTTTAGATTGCTTAATGACAAATATGGTTGATGATAACTAAGAACAAGATGGTCAAAATTTTCCAAATACACTTAATTGAATTGCAGAATCCAGCAGAGCATCTACAAATAGAAAGAGCTGAATTTGGAAGAATGTAAAACTTTATTGTCGCTGTTCCGGAGAAAGGATGGAGAGGGGAGTTATTTTTTTAAACAGAATTTTAAACGAATTTATGACTACTTATAGGCATAAATTTCTATATCCTGAATCTGAGTGAACCACCTACAACAAAAATTTGGCAGAAGCAACTAATGTTGTGAATCTTTAAAACTTTTTACCTACAGTTGACATTATACAGAATTATTCGTATATCGTGAAGGAATTCTTAGAGCTCTTCAAACTTCAAGTATTATTTTGAGATCGCTTAGAGAGTGTTAGAAATATCGGATATCTGTTTCATGTATTGCCGGTCTATAGAGGTGATCTGAGGACAACAAGCCCCTTCCACGTTAAGGCGATTTTGGCTTCCAATATCTTAAGCTTTGCACTGATCGCTTCGTGAGTGGGGGTATTATATCGGTTGAATCGTGCCAATCCTCACTGTAGAGCTATGAAACCCGGTATAAGACGGAAACAGGCATGGCAGTTGCCCCGAACCCCAGGCGATTGACACGCTGCTGTGGCGTTGGGCCAACTTCCTTTGACGCATCGTATCATCTGCAATCCTGTTCGCAAGTGATTAATAAATAATGTCAGGCGAAGTCTCGATACTGAACGTAGAATGAACGATTTTCGGCAGTACTCCCTGATCTGACCCTGAGTCAGGGAGTGCTTCTCAGCGTCAGCGTAAAAGCACGGTTTATCAGTTTTAGGCATAGTCCTAACTTTTGTGAATAGCAGCTTCAATGAGAGTAAATGCATAAGTAAAAAGTGCGTTTGGTTCCCTACAATACGATTATTTGACCCTCACAAATCTGATTTTTCGAGATAGATGGGGAAAAGAGTGTTAACCGTTTTTTGCGTACGAAGGAATCACAAATAACAAACATACGAGTATGCATCGATACCCTAAAGCACAAATGTGCCATGTCCAAAAACGGAGTTTTGAGGAAAACGCAAAAGAAGTTTTCACTAGTGCACAATTCCTAAGTGCTAGTGAATTCTTAAGTGATTCCTAAGTGCTTATTCCACTAAACTCTTTAATTTCTCATAAGCTATACTCTTCAAGAAGATCTTCCAAAAATGGTTTTGTTGAATTTGAGTGTTTCTGGAATTAAAAATATAATAAATGTGGAAGATGGGTGGACATAGCTCTTTTGGCCAAGTAGGGCAGGGATCCTCTAGCCAAGTTCGATTGTGGACATGACCCCTTTGGGTAGGAGATTTTATCCCGCTCTCGATCATATTTTGGCGTCAACACCGGTTTTTTGGTGACAGACTGGCACCAGAGGGTGGTGTCGCCAGGAGGTTTTGCGTGTTGGGTAGGTGTTGTTGATCAGGCATTTTGGAAAGTTATTCATGCATAATACATGAAATACTAAACATAGATAATTATATTTTTCAACTCTTTTATTCTCCAAGAAATGTCAAATAATTACAAAATCTCAATATTATAACAATTTGGAGCACAAAAAAAGGAACTCTTGGTTTCAAAGGATCACCAAAATCATCTTCTTTAACTAGTACCTATCTGTTCGTAAGTTGCCTACTGTTTAATAAAAAAATCACGGAAATTCAACGTACCAAATTCAAAAATGAACTATCATCAAATTTTTTACTTAATCATCACAAAAAATGTGCCACGATGTTAAAAACACTGGTTATTTAGTTAACAACGCTGCAAATTACTACACAACGATTGGCTATTATTAACCATCTGCATAGAATACCACCTACTTGCAATAAAATCGGTATCCTGTTTGGTTGCGAAGAATGCACAGCTGAGTACTACACAAAACTCATTTCAATGAAACACTCGCATTTAATACGCTGAAATCTGAACGGAAATCAGGCCAATTTCCTATAGTGAACAATCTTTTGGGATTCAGGTTTGGTGTCCGCCTTCCTTAAACCTAGTGCACAAAGGAGCTATGTCCGGACAAAGCTCCAGTGTCCACAATACGATTGAATTTTATAGCTATCTTATTGGGACATAGAACGATTGTGCATTCCTTTTTTGGACAAAGCACCGAATGGCATTTACGATTATTCGAGAGAGGACATAGAACCCTGTCAATTTTTCCTTTTTTAAGCCATTTTCAAAGTTTTTAGAGCTACAATCATGTATCCTAATGAAATAGTATGGTCTTATTGTAACTGACCTATTTATCTCAAAAGTGACATTTTTGGACATAGCGCCTTTGTGCTTTAAGGTATCGACATATGAGTCAGGACAAACTCAAAATAAATAAAATAAACATTTTAAAATGGTATAGTAAAAAAACTAGAGAAATTGTTGAACCAAGACTGTTCATCCAAAACAGAAGAGAACGATTAGACGGCACGAAAAGCTACCAGCTTTAGAGAACCTGATAACCACAGACTAACAAGACAACTAACTCAATAAGAAGGATGAGATCCTTCCACCTACCTCGAATGATGAAGACGACACAAAGACCACAATGTTCAACTCTACATAATTTCCATGGTTCACTGATCAAAATGCTGAAAATCCAATCTGATAAAAAGTAAACATTGAGCAATAAATCATTTTCCCACGCCAGTGATACAAGCGGTGGCTATTTTATTTTCCTTCATAAATACAAAAGGTTGCTAACTTCAAACAAAGTTGAGGTTGGCCCTGTACACTGTCATTTATACAAGATATAAACATCTTTTGATCGATGGCCTTCTAGAAATTGACAGTAAAGCTAGTTTCCAACATAACGTGTGTTGAGGATGTTTTAAACACTTTATTTCTGAGGTATAATCAATTCTGGAATTTTATAGCGTTTTCGAACTTACGACCAAAGACAATTAATTAACACTCTCGGAACTAATCGCAGAAACATAAAAAATAAGGGAAAAACGTTAGGTACTCAAGTTTTCCGTTTGAATATGGCTTTGACTTTGATTTTAGAGCACCTAAATGCAGGGCAGAAAATGTAACCAACAACAAAGTTTTATCAACTTTTCGAAATAACTTTTTTCAGTTTTGGTTTATTATTTTCAATAATGATATTTTGGAATCGACCAAGAAGAAAAAATTTCAACACCCCCTCAAAATTTGATGGTTTACGTTTCACGGTACGTAGAATCCAAAAATCGAATAAAAATTTGGCCGTCCGTCCGTCGTCCGCCGTACGCGGCACTTTCCCCACATAGCATTGACCGGTTTTGATGAAATTTGGTATGTAGGCTCCATTTGGGGTCTAGTTGTGCCCCAAAGATTTTGGTTGATGTAGGTCACTTCTAAGGGTTCCAAAATCAATTTTGAAATTTTTAAAACGCCCTAACTCAAAAAATTTTGATATAAAGGTATTGGTTTTCCTTCTATTTAAGATTCTATAGAATTTTTAGAATTTTTTGAGACCACCCGGAGCTCTGTAGGACAAACCGTTCGCTCACTACGAGAATTTAAAGTTTGGACGTACGATAAATCAGAAACACGAGTGTGAATCGCAAAAGAGGCCTAATCTCCGTTCAAATTTTAGCTGATCGAAATGCGATCGATGTTTATCTTCACGTTGGATGGTTGGTGGCTTTGCAGACGAGTGATCAACGTAGAAAAATAATAAACCATTGTGTAATAATTTCTAGCGTTTTAAATGCTCTTCAGATTCGAGGCTCCCAAGCCGCTAGAAATGTTATGGTGGATAGTAAATTACATCGAGTGAAACAGTTTTATCGCTTACCAACTGGTTTAAACTGATCTAATGCATATCGAATGGAAGGCCCCTGGAATGCATGCATTACTAAACAATATGTTTTTATGTAGTTTTATGCAATTTAGGTTTTTGTTTTGGTTTATTATTTTCAGTAATGAACCTTTGGAATCGACCAAGAAAAAAAATTCTTAACACCCCCTCAAAATTTGATGGTTTACGTTTCAAGGTACGTAGAATCCAAAAATCGAATAAAACTTTGGCCGTCCGTCCGCCGTCCGCCGTACGCGGCACTTTTGCCACTTAGCATTGACCGATTTTGATGAAATTCGGTATGTAGGCTCCATTTGGGGTCTAGTTGTGCCCCGAAGATTTTGGTTGATGTAGGTCACTTCTAAGGGTTCCAAAATCAATTTTGAAATTTTTAAAACGCCCTAACTCAAAAAATTTTGATATAAAGGTATTGGTTTTCCTTCTATTTAAGATTCTATAGAGTTTTTAGAATTTTTTGAGACCACCCGGAGCTCTGTAGGACAAACCGTTCGCTCACTACGAGAATTTAAAGTTTGGACGTACGATAAATCAGAAACACGAGTGTGAATCGCAAAAGGGGCCTAATCTCCGTTCAAATTTTAGCTGATCGAAATGCGATCGATGTTTATCTTCACGTTGGATGGTTGGTGGCTTTGCAGACGAGTGATCAACGTAGAAAAATAATAAACCATTGTGTAATAATTTCTAGCGTTTTAAATGCTCTTCAGATTCGAGGCTCCCATGCCGCTAGAAATGTTATGGTGGATAGTAAATTACATCGAGTGAAACAGTTTTATCGCTTACCAACTGGTTTAAACTGATCTAATGCATATCGAATGGAAGGCCCCTGGAATGCATGCATTACTAAACAATATGTTTTTATGTAGTTTTATGCAATTTAGGTTTTTGTTTTGGTTTATTATTTTCAATAATGAACCTTTGGAATCGACCAAGAAAAAAATTCTTAACACCCCCTCAAAATTTGATGGTTTACGTTTCAAGGTACGTAGAATCCAAAAATCGAATCAAACTTTGGCCGTCCGTCCGCCGTCCGCCTTACGCGGCACTTTTGCCACTTAGCATTGACCGATTTTGATGAAATTCGGTATGTAGGCTCCATTTGGGGTCTAGTTGTGCCCCGAAGATTTTGGTTGATGTAGGTCACTTCTAAGGGTTCCAAAATCAATTTTGAAATTTTGAAAACGCCCTAACTCAAAGATTTTGATATAAAGGTATTGTTTTTCCTTCAATTTAGGATTCTATAGAAGTTTTAGAATTTTTTGAGACCACGCGGAGATCTGTAGGACACCGTTCGCTCGCTAAAAGAATTTAAGTGTTTTACGCACGATAAATCAGAAACACGAGTGTGAATCGCAATAGAGGCCTAATCTCCGTTCAAATTTTAGCTGACCGAAATACGATCGATGTTTTTCTTCGAGTTGGATGGTTGGTGGCTTTGCAGTCGAGTGATCTATAGAAAAATAATAAACCATTGTGTAATAATTTGCAGCGTTTTTATCTACGAGCGGACCTTCTTGTATGGAGTTAGAGGAAGAACGTTAGTCAATTCTAGTATGTTTTGAGTCATTATAATCCTGGTAGGCGAATTCTTCTATTGATGACAAGCGACACCACGTTTTGTGTCATAAAGTCGAGAACAATTTTTCTGATAAAAAATATAATATAGTACATACCAACTGTCAACATGAGACCATAAAAACTTGTCTGCAAACTTACCTGAAACATAATGGAAGGACATTATTAGATAATCATGTATGTAAATTTCCTATGATATCAAGTAAATTTATTTCAGAGTATTTTAATACAATGCATGATCACAGCGAAGATTTTAGTAGGATGGAATTTAGTAATATTGTAGAAACTTGACTGCATTTTGATTAATGATAAAACCATATGAAATAAGTTGCTATGAGTCGAAAAGAAGGCACGGAAATTGGAAGAAGAAAACTGAGTTCTGTGTAGTTTGTACAACGAAAGTTGTTTGTGTGATTAATAAATCGTTTCGTGAAAGTTCCGTGTTGTTACATCACGACATTTTGGTGTCAGAAATTATTTCTGATGGATCCAGACCAATCGATTGCTGATCGCTTTGCGAGGCACAGCCCTTGCTGCCGTTTGCAATATGCCAGACAATCAGCGTCATCTGTTTTCGATGGAGGATGCTTTATCTTGACGATATGGAACCCAACAACAAGCACGTCTGTTCCTGAAACGCTTACGGCAAAGAGTTCAGGGTACTTCAGAGGATGTAGCGGCCTTTGCTGCAGATGTGGAATGTTTGGCACGTAGGGCAATGCCCACTGAAGATGCTCGAGAAGCTGTGGCAGTGGAGCAATTCCTAAATGGGTTGCGTAGCCAGCGGTTAAGAAAATTAGTGATCAGTAGTGACCCATCAACATTGAGGGAAGCGGTCATTCGTGCAGCCACATTAGAAGCAGGATTGTTCTCTGGACGATTGCAACCAGTACATTCCATCACATTCGAGGATGAGAAGTCATCTATCAGACAGCTGGTTAATGAGCAGGTGGAAAGGTTTCTTGCTCCATCGGAGCCAGCAATAGCTGAGGAGGAAATGATTTTCAATAATGAACCTTTGGAATCGACCAAGAAAAAGAAATTTTAACCCATTAATTTTTTAAAAATCGAATAAAAATTTGGCCGTCCGTCCGCCGTGGCCCTTTCCTTAGTTCCCATGGACAGTTTTGATGAAATTTGGTATATGAGCTCCAATTGAGGTCCAGTTGTGCCCGGAGCTTTTGGTTAATGTCGGTCACTTCTAAGGGTTAAAAAATGAGGATTGAAATTTTGAAAACGCCCTAGCTCAAAAAATTTTGATATAAAGGTTTTTCCATCAATTTAATATAGTATTGAATTTTTAGAATTTTTAGAGACCACGCGGAGCTCTGTAAGACAAACCGTTCGTTCCCTACAAGAACTTAGAAATTTAAGGGTTGGGCTTACGATAAATCAGAAACTAGAGTGTGAATCGCATGAGGCCTAATCCCCGTTCAAGTTTTACCTTATCCAAATGCGATCGATGTTTTTCTTCACGGCAATGCCGAGTTCTTTGCAGACGAGTGATATGTATATAGAAAAATAATAAACCTTTATGTAATAATTTGCAGCGTTTTTCGTTGATACTATGAACAATAATAGATTATTATTCATAAGAAACATCGGGAGAAAGTAAATCTTCCTCTACCACGAACGATTCGCAGTATTCGTGATTTGAATTGGCATGAATGCAAACCGAGAGTAGTTCTTTTCATGTTTTCCGTTCTCTGCTGAGGAAGCGTGACTGCCAAGAACATGCTATTCCTAAGAAACACAGTTTCTGAGGGTGTAAAATTGTGAAGTATGTTCCGTGTGAAATTGATTATTTCTATAATAATTTTTTTTTCAAAAACATTTATCTTTGTGCGTACAACACTTGAAATTAACAATTTATTCCACGTTGTGTAACAACAAGACAATGGGGTATTTCAGTCAATTAAAAAGAAAATTTTTTTTCAAAAGAGCATGGGTCTGGAATAACGGTAATCAGGTCTGTTCGTCGAGAAAATGTTTAGAAGAAAATAGGGAAGCTAATGGAAGTTGAAGATTTGAATGATGTGACGTAGTAAGTTATTGTGACTTATTAACTTAATGACCTTGGATCGAGACGTTCAACTAATCCCGTGCGGTCTCGAACGCCTCGTGGCCTTGGATACTACAAAACACTACGCACATAGCGCCGTAGTGTGCACGTTCATGGAGGTCCGCATTTTTTTCAAACGTGTGATCTCTTTATTTAATTTTTCTACCACATGTTATAGTATCTATGGACAAAAAGTTGGAGTAAAGAGGTTTTCAATGGTGCTGAATACAAATTTGAGGTCAAAAACCTGAATTTCCACCCACCGAAATACCCCATTTATAAATACAGCAATAATTAAGCGTTGTATGGGTTGATAAAAAATATTACAATCACAAGGCTGTCACTGGTTTTGCCGGAATCGGTTCGCGAGATTTGCCGGGAGCAAGCGGATCCGACCACGCCTATTTCCAGAGGAATACCGTATTTTCCCTGTCTGTGGAGTTTTTCAATATAAGGAACACAGAAAAGCGACGAGACGGAGATTCCTTAAAAGTTATTTAGTCCTTTTCGCCGTTCGAGCGTCCCTTCTCAATTTTATCAAAATCCCCGGATCAAAGAAGTGATCCCCAGTCTTCATGTAGTCGGATTTTTCAGCATTCTCCACACCGTCGGGTGTAGAGCTTCTCCACGAGAGGGACTTCACCGAAACCAAATGGGATTGGACGTGTTGTCCACCTAAAGATAAAGATGTGCAGATTTGGCTCCCCCTTTGAGGGAAAGATTTTCTCAACGAATCAGAAATTCTTCCCAAAATTATCGCAACATGTTCTTGTAGTTTCTGGTTACTACAATTTCATAAAGAAACGTGATTTTAGACGGACAATAAAACCGTGAAGCACCACATCTGTTACTCACCTTCAATAGGTGCACTTCCTCTCCCTTTTCTAGAAGGGTTTTTGGAGGGGTATGCTCCCCTTTCAAACGAAATTTTAAGTTACCCGTTCCGTTCCGATCCCCCTCGTTTCTCAGTGTTTGCGAGCAAATATCCCAATTAGAGAGGAACGACTTGTGTAAACAGATGAGGAAAATACAGAAGACGGTTCTAGGCTTTGAATTATTATAGTTGGAGATCGTTTTCCCGGATCATAAAAACTGATGATCTTATTCCCAGATTCAGTTTCTAACTCTTGTACTTTCGTCATAATATAACATCCTAATCTTTATCAACCGCAAGAATTGTACAATGGCTTTCCCAATTCAATTTTTGATTTCACGAATGTTTAAGATTTATGGAAAAATACGAGTAAGTTAATTATTCAGTAATCAGTAAATATGAGGTAATCTACTTACAACAGACCTTTACTTTCTTGGACGCATTTATTATAATACCTAATTAATGGATAAAAACAGCTTTCTGGCTATAGCTACCAAGTACTGCCAATTAAAAATGGTGGGAGGGGAGGAGGAACCAAAGCGCCTTAACTACCCTTGAGATCTCAACGGTATCTTTGTATATAGAAAGCGAGGCCCTGATCTATAGAACCCTCTGAAACTTTTTGACTTTTTGTTTACTTGTTTTGAGCTTCACTTTTCAGAATAAACTCGTTAGATTCTCACAACTTTCAGCATAGTTTTTGGTGCCTTAGTGCGCTCCAACCTCGTGATCCAACTCGTACTTATCTCAAGCTAATGATGTATTTATTGGTACTTAAGGGGGTCTCAGTCGGTCGACGTTCGATCCTCGTTCCCGGTCAGTATTTCGCCAAATCGAAGGCGCCAAAACTTAAAAAGTTGTACCTAAATTTGAAATTTTAAAGGATTTTAGAAATTCATTAGTGTACGGCCTTAGGGAGTTGAAAAACTGAAATATTGCCGCCGGAATCATCAAAATTGAAAAATAATTGCCAGAGAAATATGGGAAAAACTGTCAATTAAGTTATGTTTTTCCCATAAAACGGAGCCAAACTTGAAATTTTCAAGGATTTTGGACATTCAGTAGTTCATGGGCCATGGGGATATAAAACCTGAAAGATTGCCGCTGGAATCATCAAAATCGAACAATAATTGCCAGAGAATTATGGGAAAAACCGTTTAATCAGTAGTTTTTCCCATTTTTCTTTGGCAATTATTGTTCGATTTTGATGATTCCAGCGGCTATCTTTCAGTTATTCAATTTCTTAGGGCCGTGCACTAACAATTTTCTGAAATCCTTTAAAATTTCAAATTTAGGTCCAACTTTTTTAAGTTTTTGCGCCTTCAGTTTCGCGAAATACTATGAACAAACGACAACCGACCGAGACCCCCTTAATGTTGACACGACATCTAGCTTTCTGAGTTCAAACAGAGTCTTTCGATTCATGCCAAGAGTTCAGAGTACTCAGAGGAGGGTGACCTCCTTTCCGGGTCGCGTTTGGGAGTCGAGCTTCCCGTGGCTTGTGAGGACCCTCTGTTCACAACTTGGTCGTTAGACGCGATAACTCCAAGGCAATCTGATTAGAGAGAACTATTAATTTCGGTAACAATCCTGGGAATGTCATCCATGTATTGCTGGTATATCACTTTCACACCCAACAAACACGATAACAAAAGCAAGAAGCCATACCAATATAAGTTTGGTCAGAACAAAACGTATTCCTGTTCAGTAAATACAACCAAGCAATAATATTACTGCAGGATATAACAAATAACAATTCTGTTTTAAAATTTGATTTTAGTTGAAGTTTTTTTTCACCATGCAAATCATGAGAACAAACTTCCAAAAAAAGCAATCAATCTCTTCCCTCGGTTAGCTAAACACTAAAATCCCAACTTCCCCTGCTACTACGATCAGCTAGACTCCAACTTCCCATGGCAGGCTAGCCTCTCCCCGAATTCCTGTTATGCAATAAACCACAATTTCCTGTTAGGCTCAAATTCTTAAATGGACAAGCCCGCCCAAATAGCTAACCAGTATAAACAAAAAATTAATTCTCCGTCTTTTCAGTCCAAGCCTTGAATAGGTTTTTGAAGAACAGGCACAAAATAGTTCAACTTTGTAATACACATGGAAGTCCTCGGTTCAAGTCACCAAGATCAGCCGCCCACACCACTTTCACTTCGACTAGTCTAGCTGCGAAACCTTCCTTATTCTCCGCCCACAGCTGAAGAACCAGCGTTATGGCGCGGAATCTATAGAATGGAAATGTATCACCGTGAGTACCAAGTTTTAGTGTGACTGTCACAATAGAAAAACGCTGCAAATTATTACACAATGGTTTATTATTTTTCTAGATAGATCACTCGTCTGCAAAGCCACCAACCATCCAACATGAAGAAAAACATCGATCGCATTTCGGTCATCTATAATTTGAACGGAGATTAGGCCTCTTTTGCGATTCACGCTCGTGTTTCTGATTTATCGTATGTCCTACCCTTAAATTATCGTAGGGAGCGAACGGTTTGTCCTACAGGGCTCCGCGTGGTCTCAAAAATTCTATACTATCTTAAATTGATGGAAAAGCAATACCTTTATACCAAAAAATTTTGAGTTAGGGCGTTTTCAAAATTTCAAAATTCATTTTTCGACCCTTAGAAGTGACTTACATCAACCAAAATCTTTGGGGCACAACTGGACCCCAAATGGTGCCCACATACCAAATTTCATCAAAATCGGTCAATGCTAAGTGGGGAAAGTGCCGCGGAGGGCGGACGGACGGCCACATTTTTATTCGATTTTTGGATTCTACGTACTTTGAAACGTAAACCAACAAATTTTGAGGGGGTGCTGAAATTTTTTTTTTCTTGGTCGATTCCAAAGGTTCATTATTGAAAATAATATACCAAAAGACGTGAAACAATACAGATTGCAACTGAAGGGTCTAGGGGAAAAAGGATCAAACTCCATTTTTTGACCGAATTGAGATAAGCATGCCATCGTGTAGCTTGAGAGAGTAGAACCAAAGGTAGGGGGGGTAGGTTGTTTCACTTTTGGGAAGAGAGATCGCATTCATTCGTTTTAAGCTAAAATAAATACGGGGCTCCGGGGAAGAAGGATCAGATTCCGTGCGCTCGCAGGGAAGAATGATCAGTGTCCGATTTAAAGACCCTTTACCTCTCCTTTGCATGAGTTCTACGTCATCCACCAAAGATTCATTAAGCACAAAAGCTCCTACTTCGGAAAATACAGACAGCTGTATTAACCCCTTCCACCTCCATATCCATCAAACCAGCAAAATCAAAGGATTTAAAACACATGTGTCAGTTTCTCGTCAACCCTGATGCTAAACTTTTCTGACTGTCCAGCGGGTTGGGGTATGAAGGAGATGAGGCAATTTTATATTGCGACGACCCTTTAGATGAAAAATTTTTGTATTAAGTATGTTTCGTAAAACTATTCCAAATTTGGAAAATAAAGCCAATTTTTGCTGATCATTTTTCTGGAGGTAAAAGTAAGGTACCTACGAACCCTAGTAAAGTAAATTTACTGAAGCGAATGAAGAGATTTGAATAAACAAGAGGTAACTTGGTAATATATTATTAAGTATTATGGTGACCGATAAAGTGAATAAAAAGTGGGGGAAAAGGTCAAAGTCCATACCTTGTTTAAAATGTTTAATTATTTCTGGAAATTATCTTCATTCTACTTAATTTTTTTCTTGTCACTTAAACATAATTAAGTTCCCGGTCAGTTAGCCCACACAGTTCACTTTTTTCGATTTTCTCAGAATTAGGAAAAGAGGAGTTTGATCCTTTTTCCCCGTGACCCTTCAACTGATTATGTATTCTATCCTTTGACGTCGATCCAGTCTTAAGAATCGTTTCATATATTCTGTGAATAATACGATTCACCCTCAGGAAGAGAGTTAGAAAAAATATTCAAATGGTACCCCATAAATATTTAAAATTAACTCTCCAAACACATTTTTGAAAATTAATAATTTGAACACCAAGTTTAAAAGATTTTCCATCATAGATTCGAAATTTGGCCGAAAATTCCTATTTCCCCATTTTCCATCATAGATTCGAACTTTGCCCGAAAATTGTTTCCCGTTTCAGCACTCTCTTAGGATGGTACTAAAGAAACCCCTGGAAATCTCGCTGATCTTCTGAAGAAAACTGTAGTACTTTTGGCTACCTTTTTGAGTATTCTGGACCACTCCAAAGCATTAATGGGACTACGTTTTGACGTTTTAGGGATGATATAATACATATCCTGTCAGATACCTCTAACATTTCACGTTTAAGACCTTAAACCTCGAATAATTTTGGTTTCAATCAATCATGTTATGGACACGAAAAAACCATGTGCCATACTCTTGGTAAACGCTTTTCTACAGATGCACCAAACAATAAATTACCATCTTATACATACTCATTGCCATTGAATGATCCGTTCTAACGGTTTACTATTCACTGAGCTATTTGGATCCAGCCAATCCCAAAACTGAGAACCAGACTGAATACATGTCAATTTAAAAACACTAAAAATAAAGTTTTGAACGTTAGCCTTCAAGTCTCTACCCCGCGAATGGGTTGAAATGCCCGCTACCTGTTACTCCAATGGACTCCGTAAACGGCAAACACGTCAATGAATGAACCCATGCACTGATTATTATATAACAATCGTGACTTGGGTTCAGGATCCCTTGTATTGTGAAACGTGGTGTTTTATGAGATTGTGACGTCACTGGCCGTCGCGTCAACCCTGGAATTAAAGTTGTCAGGTGACCTCCAGCTCCCTGGGCCAGGACGATAAGATAAATCCGGACTTTCGAATGGGGAAACGTCCGCTCCTCGAATAGTATCACCCTCCTGCTAAATTCATATTCGGATTAGCGTCTGTAGTTATTAATTTGAGAGTTTCCAACTCAGTTTGCTGTTTTCCAGTAACCACCATGCGGCGTCAGGTTATCATCAAATAATACTAATTGAAAGACCTCGCATTTGACTTCAGGGCGTGTTTTCATCGAATTAAATACGGGAGAATCAAAAGCGGTAGTAATTGGAAAATGGATAGCCAAGCGATTTCAGATTATTTGATGGGGTGTCGAAAGTGATTGACGAGCGTTCGTGTCATGACGGTATTTGTTGTTTCATTCCTTATATATACGATCTTCACTTTCGATCATGACATTTGGAGTGATTCATGAAAAGTGGAATAGATATGTACGCAGTCTATCTCTCCCCTTATTGAATCGATGTCAACAGGAACTGAGTACACATATTATAAGGTTTATAGGTAGAAGTAGTGGCGTATTGTTTTGTTTTTTAATACAATCCTCAGGAAAGTACCTAATGAAAATAAGACAACGATCATATTATTATGAGATACTCGATGGTTTTTTCTCCACTCTTCGTCATTTATATTGAAAATAAAAGGAACTTAAGAGACCCTAATGAGAACATCCAGTAAGCGTGAATTACTCCCAAACCAAAGGGACGTTCTCTGGAATGCGTGCAACACAAAACAATGTGTTTGTTGAGGGAAATAATAATGAAGTTCGATTCTGTTGCTTGCCCCTAATTAATTAATTTAGGACTGTAATGACAAAAAAAATGGGGGATGGTCGACACGAAATAGGTATTCTGGCGGCACTCACCTGTAGTGGGGGGCAGAAAAAACCACTTTGTTCTGACTCTAGGTGGGGTAAAATTGGCGATGATCGGAGATGCTTCACACTTGCACTTGTTCAGATGACTGCTGGTTCGCGACGGGACCACTTCCGAGTAGTGGTGCCTACCTAATCGTAGTCGACCATATCGAGGCATCAAGTAAACGAAACAGCTGACCAATGGGTCTCCCGCCAGATTCAACCAGAGAAGCTGTATTCAGCTAACAGTGTTTTTACTGTGTTTAGTGCAACATTTTCATATTCTGTTTTTCCATAATGGGTCTCATCATGACCTGTTTTCAATGGAAAGTAAGAAGAAACCAACAATTAACTTCTAAAACAACTTCAATTAACCAACTCCTCAATGACTAAAAACGGAAAGATTAACGTAGGTACGTAAGAATAATAGGTCCTCTTTGACGACTCTTTATATACTTAATTGTATTTAAAGGGTTTTATTATAGGAACATTTTGCGATGATTCTGAATAACATCACAAATTAGGTATGTTTCTTTATTTTAAATTATGTAATTTTAACTAACACCTCGAAAACGTTTCCTTGAAACTGATTCCTACTCCTTAATTTTGGCCTACCTTCATACATCCTCTTTCGATGGATCCTTTTGGTTTATTATTCTTAATGATGAACCTTTGCAATCGATCAATTGACTGGGGAAAAATATTTTTAACCCCCCTCCCCCCCCCCTAAAAAATTGAAATGATCAAAATTCTTGTACTTCTGTGATAGTAGATACATAAATAAATTCATAAAGGGTTTTCACGTGAAACTTATTTATTGAACTTGACTCGTTTCGGGCAGCGACCGGCGCTTGTTTAATAGAAAACTAGGTAGATATTCTTTCAATGGCCGAACTATATATATATCAATGATTTATCAACATGAGTACTATATTTAACTACATTCTATCGATAGATTTCTTAATCAATAGATAGATAAAGAATGCCCAGATGGCACCGATTCATCCACCTTTCCTTCCTGTCTCCGAATGAATTTATCTGCTCCCTTCATGGCCCCATCACCGAACAGGAATAAAGTTTTAAAAGGGAACAATCTTCTTTCACTTTTAGCGAATTTAAAGAAATGGCAATTGCAATTGCCTCACAATTTTTAAAATGGACATTTTCGCAATTTTTTCCATAAATCCGTTTTGGAATATTCTAAAAGGATTCCGAAGTTTTTCCAAAAATTACATGCTATACCCACCAAAATATATGAGCCACTCCGGACGATAACTTGAGTAACTGTTTCGCAGTTTTTCCCCAAAATGTTCATACTAACAAACGAAAAGACGATTTCTTGAGCCAAAAAATTTGAACAACACTAAGAGGTCCAAATTTTACAAAAAATCGTGTTTTTAGTGTTTTGGTTTATTATTTTCAACACCCCCTCAAAATTTGATGGTTTACGTTTCAAGGTACGTAGAATCCAAAAATCGAACAAAATTTGGCCGTTCGTCCGCCGTACGACGTACGCGACACTTTTGCCACTTGGCATTGACCGATTTTGATGAAATTTGGTATGTAGGCTCCATTTGGGGTCTACTTGTGCCCGAAGATTTTGGTTGATGTAGGTCACTTCTAACGGTTCAAAAATGAATTTTGAAATTTTGAAAACGCCCAAACTCAAAAAATTTTGATATAAAGGTGCTGTTTTTCCTTCTATATAAGATTCTATAGAATTTTTAGAATTTTTTGAGACCACTCGGAGCTCTGTAGGACAAACCGTTCGCTCCCTACGAGAATTTAAGGGTTGGACGTACGATAAATCAGAAACACGAGTGTGAATCGCAAAAGAGGCCTAATCTCCTTTCAAATTTTAGCTGAGCGAAATGCGATCGATGTTTTTCTTCATGTTGGATGGTTGGTGGCTTTGCAGACGAGTGATCAATATAGAAAAATAATAAACCATTTTGTAATAATTTGCAGCGTTTTTTATATAACCATCATAATCATAATACCATAATACCATTTTATGGTATAAGATATTCGGATTCAGCGCAAAATTTCTTATATAAGTACAATTTCAGAAATTAAAAATTGTAAATATATATAATGGAAACCTGCGCACCTATATTCGTTGTACCGAAAAATCCAAAAGCCGAGTGGGTACTCTATGAGTTCGGGGTGACGAGGAAAGCATGAATATGGACTACTAAATTTTTTTTAAGCACTCTGAGCATACAGTATGTTAGTATTTTATACAGAAAGCAATAACAATTCACGTGTGGGTACTCTATAAGTTCGTTTGGGATGAAGAAGAAAATATTTTTTGTACTCAAAAAATATTTTGGTTTTAAAGTTTTAAAATTTTAAACCGAAGAGTTTACTGTCTAATTTTAACAATTCGTGCCATGTGCCTCACCCAGAGGGCTGACTACTTTCTCATATAGCTAATATTTCGATTTTCCTCGTATTTTCTATTATACTTGTTGTTTTTACGACCTCCAATTAGGATCATTCGCCCTTATGAACAACATTTCCTTCGTCAGGAAATATACGCTAAATATGACTACTACAATGAATATTTCCAAGTTCAGCTCACATTTCTCCACTTAGGTACTTCATTTAATTTTATCTTTTGAACACATTTTTGGAATCAATTTGTTCCATACGAATGGAGTACTTTGATTCTTAAAAGTTTCTTCTATCTAAAGACCATTTGAAAAATTGAAAATTGACCAATTTGAAAAAGTAAAATTTCTTGAAATATTTGAAACGTTACTATTCTTTCAAAAACAAATGAAAAATTGCAAATCTCTTGAAAATTTCTTGATTTAATAATATTAAATGCCGTTGGAAAGCTTATTACATTATAATAAGCTTTCCAACGGCATGGTCTACTTTGCAATTATCTAATTTCTTTGATGAACAATCAAGCTCGAATGCAAGAAAATGTCATGCGATTTTAAGTTGTTTTGTCACCAGAGGGAGTAATGAACCTGGCCTAAGGTTCAAAATTAACGCATTACAGTGTAAATGAATGTCAACGTACTAGAGGTTAGTGAACCGCGCCATTTCTAACATAAACTGCATCAGGAATAACCTTTCTTCAACGTTGTTATGTAAACAGGTGGGTATACGAATTAATTTACACTGTAATGAACGCTGTGTTGATAGTATTGCGCTGTAAAACGTAAGTATCAAAAAGAAATCACCAACACCATTGTTTTTTCTTAATCGTAGATTTAATTGAAATATTACCTACTTTGAAAACTAGCTAATTAACTCACGCTGCTTGAATGGAATTTTATGTTTCTTGTTAGGGAGGGAACTCCAACGGAACGAAGATTGAGAGGTGGATTTATTTGGCTGTCACTAGTCCGATACAAGTTTTATAATTCGTGTGGTTCAAGGCCCAGTAAAGCTACGCTCCCGATCAATCAAACCCATTATTCATTCGAATACAGACAGTTTGCTGTTCTTCATAAAATCGTAGGGTTCTATTTGGTCACACAATGTACGAGAACAAATATCATTTGGATGTTTGTAACAAAATTAATTCGAACCACCATGATAAGGGGGGTGGGGGAAAATCCCCGAAGTTAAGTGGTTCGCGTGACCAACCAGACTTTCGAAAGTCTGAAGAGTGCCTACGCCTCCTGAGAAATCGCAAACGTTTCCCCCATCATAGTGCGGGTTCACACATCCGGGGAGCAGCCGATACTTCCGATACAGTTAACTCAGTCAAGGTGCTGGAGAAGTGGCAAAGTTTCAGAAACCCTTCTTCATCCTCAGTTCTCCGAGGAGCTTCGGGAGTGGAGAAGGAGAACTGAAAGAAACTTCCCACTCACTAACCATGATAAATAGAGCAGTCGCTTGAAAAACATTTACGTAGAGGAAGCATCCAGGAGCCAACCAAGACACCATGTCAAGGTGAAGGGAATGAGACGAAATACGCACGCAGCACCAGACGTGATGCAAATTCCAGAAACCTGCCAGATTGTTTCCTGGCTGCGAGTATTTTTCTCGTTTTGCCTTGAGCGAAGCCCCCATTGGTATGCGCACCGAGCACAATATTAGCATTCACTGTTACGGCGTTAGGGACAAAGCTACAAGTCTAGCAAAGTAAAGAGGCCTGTTCTTCTGTAACATTGGACACGTCTGAGTTGGCCCCCTCGCCTGAAAACCTCCCGGAGAAGAAACGCTTATGGTTCCGCGCGTTTGCCGTCTCGAAGGAGTTAAGGAGGTGGAATAATGTGTGATGAATTCGTTCTTCATAGCGCCGCCTGCTTTATACTAGGGTTCCCATCTTCTTCGCGCATGAGGGGACAAAGAAGAGCGTTTCCCACGAACCCGACACACAGAGCTTGATGGACCGATCTATGGAAGAACCCGATGACAATGAAACTTGTAATTAATGTACTTCAACGAGAATTAATCAAATCCTCGACTTTTCAGGAGATCTAGTTTATTAAAACCGTAGGTACCTAGGTACTTTGTAAATGGGTGCATTACTCATCAATTCAGAAAGAATATTGAATAAATTTGTTCATTCCAGTGAAATGACTGAACTTCCGGTATAGAAAAAGCAATAACTGAGCCGTCTTTTGAATAATAATAATAATCATTCATTGATTTTATTATTTTTTCAATCCTAGACTGTAATGGTACCTTCCAACACTGAATCGAATGAGACCAACAGGCACTTGAACGTGTCACAAGTTTTCATATAATAGAAATTACTACTGGACTAACGAACAATTTTTTCTAATTGAAGATTTTAACTCAATACCAACAGTCCAATCGAGCTGCTTTTCGTCAACATATCAACTCATTTGTTTCTGAGTTAAACAATACAAAAGCAACGACACACAAACAATACAACAATACAATATACGTATATTCTTTTATTGTTACACAAAAATATGACACTACTCTTTCGGGCAAAAAGCTACGAAAATCAGGCTTTTTTTGTACATCTCCTACTTACCTGCACTAACAATTTGTATTTGGACAAATATTTCACTGCTGCAATCGATGGTATTGCACATAAATATACATCAAAGTAAATACATCTGCACTTTCAGCACTAGGCAGCCATATCCATCTGGCAGCTTGGTTTTAGAGTCCGACGTTGTGGGTGAAACGTACCTTTGCTCAAAAATTCATGGGAAGATGAGTTTGCCATGAAACAAATGGGACCCACCGAGGGAAGTTTGGGTCGAGCTCACCGATGAGTCTAGCGCACGCACAGTACGTCGAGGGTTGGACAAGTTTCGAAAAACAATTGATTTTTTAGCCTTTTCAATGATACCTTCAAACTCTCAGATGTTTGTTGACGACGATAGAAAAGACTTTTTAACACCTTAGTTAGTTGCGGTTAGTATTCTCTTCACAGTGAAATACTATAACATGTTACTCGTCTGACTCGTCTGACAATAAAATTGTCACTCACTTTCCAGAACCAGGAAGATCCGAAAGTCCTCGAGAGCGGTGAATCCTCCGTGTGTATGTAATTGATGCATTAATTAAAATTATTGGAAAATTTATTCTGCAGAGTCATCAACATTTTCACCAAAAACAGAAATTGACTATTTTTCAAGTTTGAGGTAAAAATACTGTAAAAATACGTTTTGTTTTTCTCGACTGGTCAACAGCTCATCTATCGAGAAATTTCACGCTCTTTCCAACGGTACCTATCCTTATTTTTAATTTTTGAGTCTAATTTAAGGGAGTTTGAATGGTGTAACGTCGAAAACACGAAAAAAAACTTAAAAGTCAAAAAAGTCGGATTTTAAGGGGGTTAAAAGAAAATTGCTAGGAGACACTTTTTGTTGCAAATTAGTTGTAGAAACTACTCACGAAGTTTGGTGGATAACATATGGGACACCCTGTGTACTCGTAACTCATCGCATCAATCATAACAAATTACTGGGGATAATTGATTAAGCTAAGAGATCATTGCTTTAGTAACAGCGGTCAGCCTAAATGTGGAAGCGGGTGCGGCGTTACCAAATCTTGAACTAGGGCCTTCTACTGAAGTCGGCCGAGGTCTAAACCTTCGAGGAGAATTGGTGCTCTGCCTACTGTGGGATGTTGTGGTCTAGCTCACTTCATAAAAATTATGTATTCATTCCACTTTTCTAATGACCCCACGACATGATCCATAACATAATTATCACTTGGTTAGTCCCCTCAACGAACACTGATAATCCATTCAATAAATTAAGTGAGTACATGCAAACTTTCACGTTTCCGGCGAAACGGAGAGAAACCGAAGCACGGATTCCAAGGAAGAAACCGGGGGAAAATCGTGTTTCGATGAGATTCCTAGAACAACTCGGTAAAGAATTCATCGAGTAGCTATACTAGGAAAGACATCGATTCGCCCGAGGATGGTGTGGTTCCTTTATTCGACTGTGAACGTGTATTTCATTGTTGGGTGGACAACAGTGCTCTTCATAGCAGTGCTAGATCACCATCGACCAAGAATAGTCACGTCCTCGTATTAGTTTCACATCGTCATTTCCAACGTTATTATTTTCGCATTCGTTATCAGCTAACCGACTCGCTCACTAAGTCACGATGCGAGTGACATGAAGGGAAGTGATTGGAAGAAAAGTCTTTGTCGCATCGCATTGTTATGCGCTCTATTTTTCCGCCGCTGAAATGGCGTCATACATACCATAAGATGATAGAGTTTGGCTTGGAGCTACTGAAAGCAGTCGGTTTCGTATTTTCTAAGGCGCACATCGGGGTAGACGATGTCTTATCTCCTTCATCGTGCAATGGAAATATAAGTGAAGTAAAACATAATTTTATGTACTGACATACGACGATTCGCTCATCACTGCACCGACTCACCATTCCGCTGTTAGTCATTAGTCATTCTAATCGCCTCAGCTTTATCGGCTGCTGATAAAAATAGTGACATAACGGCTTCAGTTAATTCCCATTCAAAAATCCACATTCCCTAGTCAATTTACATCAATTTTTGAACTTATACTTGTGCTTCTTTCCTCCTCTATGCGGAAATTCTACACTGATTCTGAATATCCTATACTACCGGAAGGTAGGTTATCCTAGGGTATCCGAGTAGGTAGGCATGTGGTAAGTGATAAGTAGCTCCAAGTAGTAATTTTACTGACTGCCCTGTGAGTGAAGGAATCAGAGGGGTACTTTTCCGTTATACCCCCCCCCCCCCCGTCTGTTTCGCGACTTTTTCACACCCGCCCGATGTTTCTAGACACCGGTAATGATTCCTTTTCACATTTTAATAAACTAATGTACGCTCAGTTTGAGGGAGCAAAGAGACATCGGTGAATTCTTGGGAAAACAAGGGGATAAAGTCATTGACCACGTGCGCTGCGCGCTTGCTTGAGTCCAATACCTTCCCGATGAATCGGTTGGTTTACAAACATCTCTTCACAAAGGACAAAGACAATGCCAAACAGCTAAATCATTACTCGATACCTATTTGTGCGAATTTATGTGGAGGCAATCAAACCACAACCACGTCAATTTGTTCCAACAAATCCTCACCGACATTGGCAACTTCTAAGACTCGGTGATTCTTTTTTTCCTTCTTTTTAAAATATTATAATTCCATCCCACAGCTTGAAATTGTGACGAATTCGACGTAAATATGTATTATAAGTAAGACGGAATGCCTAGAAACACCGGGCGGGCCTGTTGAAGACAGACTGGGGGGGATATAACGGAAAAGTACCATCAGAGGCACCGATTTCTAAAGACGTCTGTAAGCCACGAAAGGCACACAGACAACCCTTATTAAAGTGTCTTGAAACCCTCACCAAAGAGCTCCTCTGTAATTGTCCGAATTCGGAAATCAAGTTCGAGAATAAATTCCGAACTCCATGACCTTGTTCCGAACGTGTCTCGGTTCTATAGTCACTGCGAAAGGCGAACTCAGAACCAGAACTCGGAATTCCTGCTCTGCGAACGCGTAAAGCTCGACTGCGCATGACTGGACTGTTCTAGAACCGTCCTACGAACGAAGCTACTACCATAATTTGAGCTGAACAACTACCATATGAATCTTATCGGAAATCTCGACTCCCGCCTCACTGTGTATTCCTCTTACGAGACCAATATTGAGTACTTAGTTTAAATGTACCTAATTGAGTTAATTATGGTAGTAAATGCAACTACTACTAACAACCTACCTGTGAAACGATGAAGGATCGCAACATCGTTGGTTCAACTCACTTATCACTACACTCGCGGTACCGATAAACGAAAACTCAACATGACGCGAAATCAATCGGAATCACAGTTTCCCAATCGCTCTGAAAAGAAGAAATTAGTTATTCGCAAATCCGACAACAAAACCCGAGAATGAAATTTGCTGTTGGGTTTGTCAGTTACCTACGCGTAACGTCGGGCGGTGACGTGGCGTCGCGCGACCATACTAAAGGGATGGAATAATCGATAGGTTCAACTGAAATCGATTATTTCGCGATCGATCACGCGCCCCACCTTTTATCATAATAAAAATTGAGAATCGCGGAGATTATTGCAGCTGATCAAAGTTAGAAAAAAAATAGTGAAAGTGATTTGAAAACTATGTAGGTAGGTAATAATCTAGATCTCGATTTGTTCTTATTTCAACATCATTGGGAGAGAAGGAAAGATTCGTGCAGGCGCCGTCTACCCACTCGCCATCACGGTTGCAAATTCATGATGTTCGACAGATCCTGAATCCTAAGGTGAGTTTAATACAACACTTTTTTTCTTTATCATTTCTGGAAGTTGATGTCTATTTGGCTGTTTCTCTCTATTTGAGAATGAGCCCGTGAATTGCGTCGTACATTTCACTATCAATGATGTACGTAATGGAAAAATGATAAGAAGTTTTGGAAATTTCTATTCCCATTTTCCACCACTGAACTGACTGACAGTAACGCCAAGTGTTAGAGCACCACTAGACTCAAAAATTGACAGAAGCATGTCAGTAAATGTTAGATACGGCGCAGTTACAACGAGTAGGAAGGAACTTATAGATACCTACCATAGAGCAAACTTCTTCTTACCACGGACGGATACATGAAAATTGAAGCACTTACTTCACAACACTAGCGTGAGTTTCTCAGTTTTCTGTAACGATAAGAAAATATCAAAATATATATATATATTGACAGTTGATTCCATTTTAGATCCTTCTAAATTGATAAGGGTAGGTAGTTACTTCATGTGCATACATGTTGCTCTCACATGTTTACACCAAGTACCTACTAGTACCTAGTTTTCCTTTGAATTTCACTATCTAGGTATAATAATAATTATTATTATTATCAACTGCTTTGAAGAAAACGCTGCACATTATTTCGCAACAGTTTGTTACTTTTACTTCCGAGTCTACCAAGATAGTGGAAGCATTTTCAAGGTTGGAAAAAAGTTCTCCAAAATCAAAATTTCTACTTGCGTTTTACGTTTCAGAACTTCTTGAACAATTTTGGTTCCGTGCCTATGTGCCTGGCATGAAATCCTTATAACGGGCATAACTATACGAGGTTATTGTCCGATTTCGATGAAATTTTCAGGGATTGTGCGGGTTGGGGTGTAGACGGTCTCCTATGAAAATCATTGCCCAGAACTGATAATAGTCAGTGCGCATCCGCAAACATGAATTCCTTGTAACAGCCATAACTTCTACATTTCCGATCTGGCTTCGATGAAAGTTGCGGGGATTATGCGAATAGGGGTGTAGATGATGATAATCATAGTCAACAAATTGAAAGTATTTTCTGCGCGAATGTAAAATTCTTGTAACACCCATAATATCTCCATTTTACTTACTAATTTCATGAAAATTTTCAGGATTATTCAGATTGGCGTGTAGATAATCTCCTATCAAAATCATCGCTCCGGAACTGATAGTAGCCACTGCGCGTTTCGTGGTAACAGTCATAACTTCTACATTTTCCATCCGATTTTGAAGAAATATTCAGAAATTGTCCGAGTTGACGTGTAGATGGTCCCTTAATAGGGTAGTGAAAGGTTTTGAGATTAACTACATGCTATGCATCGGATAATCTATACAATCGGGTTATGGATACGAAGAAACTCTGTGACACACACACTTGGCAGACGTTTTTTGTATGGATCACCCACCTGTAAACGGTTGGTCCTACAGAGCATTGGGCGGTCTCATTCTATTCGGAAAATTTAATAGCAACACCTTTCTATCTAATGTTTTTGAGCGTTTTGAAAATTTCAAACTCTATTTTTCACCCCTTAGAACTGATCGGTTGGTCTCATTCGAAGTAGTTTATTAGTTGGAAAATCCTTTGTTTCTAAGGTGGGAAAGTTTGCAGAAGTCTCTCAAGGGAGGGGTAATATTTATCGTTGATACGAATGGGCTCCCTATCATAATAAATTAGAAAACAATATTGTTTGAAAAAAAATTAATAGATCGTGGCATATTCAGATAGCTCATAATTTAAAAAAACCAACGTAAATGTTTTTGGTCCATGATGTTTCAAACGACGTGTTGCAGTAATAAGTTAGTAAGTGAAAAATCCCTTTTTTCCCGTCCCATTTTCCATACGTTCGCTAATGATAAATTTTTACAACTTGAGTAGCTTTACGCCTATGACGGTCTCTAGGATAGACAAAATTTGATTTAAATAAACAATAGAGGCGATATCGACTAGAAGCCTATAATTTCCGCAGGCACCTCTGAAAGCTATCAAATTCTACCACAATTATTCAAATAGTCGGAATACGAATGGTGTGCGATGGGTTGATGTAATTTTTGCCGAGAACGAATTACCACGAGTGTTGGGTATATATTTATCTGTGTATCAGCCAAACAATGATATGCGATAAGTCGGTTCTCCGCCATCACTAATTTTCAAGTGGCATAATTGGTTTGGGTAACGTATTGTTAATTTTGGAATTCATAAAAATATTAGTCTTGCTCAAAGGTGGAAAGGAGATGTTAATAAGAGTAGGAAAATGTAATCCATTGAAGCGATACATCTTCTCATGATAAAATCATTATAAACACAAATACCTACATGCCCAGAGGTTTGCAATACATTCTTAAACAAACCTGAACAAAAGTTCTTGGCTCGTCAGTGGTCAACTTTTCGCGGTTTTATTAAATATGCAGGTCAATCAATATTTGGTAGCGGATTGTAATAAATATTCACGTCGAGTTACCACGGTCATTTCAATATTGTATGAATGGAAGCCGAGAGCACATTTGAGTAATCAATATAGTAACAATTACCTACTCTCAGAAACAGAAAAACCTACTCTCAGAAAACTTCAGCTTCATGCATACCTATAAATATATTATATCTACAAAGTGGTAGCAAGAGTGGCCCTGAAAATGAAAATTAAAAATTCAAAACGCGTCATCTGATACTCTAGATCACACAGTCAACAATTATGTTCTATTTTCGAACGCTACAAAATATTAGGAACCTTTCTGCTTTGATTGTGTGTAAGGTTGGGGTTTTTTTTGCTTCAACTTCTACGTTGGGTTTTTTAAAAACTAATAATAGGTACTCGAAATTGTTGAACTAATGTAGGAAGTTATCCCTTCATCATTTCGATTACGCGCTAAATAAAAACTACCCAGTATTAGGTAACTATCATACTTCTAGTGACGTTTTATCGAGATTTGAAATATTTTTCCTTCTGATGTTCATTAGCTATCCACGCCGACTTCATTATTTCAAATTTAGGACCCTCGCTTGTATTTCCTATTCGGATTTTTCATAAAATTTCAATGGAGGACTAGAAACGAGGGTGAGACTATACAGGGTGAACTCACTTAATGGGTCCAACCTTCAAGGAATCGATTCGATAACTAATTTCCGTCAAAAAGTTCCTCGTACTTTTCTACCAAGGTTAGCGGAAGCTTTGTTTTCACTTTTCGAGGTTGAAAAAAAAAGTTCTCCAAAATCAAAATTTCCACTCGCGTTTTACGTTCCAGACCTTTCTGAACAATTTTGGTTCCGTGTCTGTCTGTCTGTGTGTCTGTCATGGAATCTTTGTAATCGGCATAAGTATACGAATTTATAGTCCGATTTCGATGAAATTTTCAGGGATTGTGTGGGTTGGCGTGTAAACGGTTCCCTATGAAAATCATCATCCCCGGACTGATAGTAGCCACCGCGCATGCGCAAACGTGAATTCCTTGTAACCGCCATAACTTCCACATTATCTATCCGATTCCAATGAAATTTTCAGGGATTATGTGGATTAGGTTGTAGACGGTCCCCTATGAAAATCATCACCGTCGGACTGATAGTAGCCGCCTCGTATGCGCAAACGTGAATTCCTTGTAACAGCCGTAACTTCCACATTTTCTATCCGATTCCAATGAAATTTTCAGGGATTATGTGGATTAGGTTGTAGACGGTCTCCTATGAAAATCATCATCCCCGGACTGATATAAGCGACTGCGCATGCGCAAACGTGATTTCCTTGTAACGGCCATAACTTCTACATTTTCCATTCGATTTCAATGAAATTTTCAGGGATTGTGCGAGTTAGCGTGTAAACGGTTCCCTATGAAAATCATCATCCCCGGACTGATAGAAGCGACTGCGCATGCGCAAACGTGATTTACTTGTAACGGCCATAACTTCCACATTATCTATCCGATTCCAATGAAATTTTCAGGGATTATGTGGATTAGATTGTAGACGGTCTCCTATGAAAATCATCACCGCCGGACTGATAGTAGCCGCCTCGTATGTGCAAACGTGAATTCCTTGTAACAGCCGTAACTTCCACATTTTCTATCCGATTTCGATGACATTTCCAGGGATTATGCGAATTAGGTTGTAAATGGCCCCCAATGAAAATCAAGGCCTCGAAATTGATAGTAGTCTCTGCGCATGCGCAAACGTATCAGAATCAATCCGTTAAGTTTTGTCGTTCTCATACACAACACTATGTATAGTAGAGGCGCATATGTATTTTATATAAACCTGCCCATTAGTAGAATCGTCTACGTTTTCCAAGTTACTCTTTCAAAAACCAGACCGAGTAGTGGTTTAGAGGCGTCTGCAACGATAATCCTCAAAAGGGATCCGCGTTAAACACAGACAATAGATGTGCCTTCAGTCTATCAGGAATTCAGACGGTCATGACGGACCGTTTGAAGCTGAAGAGGACTTATTGTTGAGCTTTGCACTGCGGGCCAGTTCCTGAGTGTGCGGGGCACGCAGGTGAGACTAGAAACGAAAAGGCGAACAGATTGGCAAAGGAAGCGGCGCATGAGTTGGTTCGGTCTTTCTCCTCGAACTTAACAATTATCTCACTTGAGCTACGAGAGGATGAATAGGTAGGAAACGCGCTGGAATGCATTCACAAAAGATGATCACACAAAACACCGACGAACAATAATCCAAGTTGACCATAATTCTAAATCAGACAATCGAATTCAAAAGCTCATAACGACCTTGGCAATGAACTTCGTGCTCTTGTCGTCATTTCTTCCCAAGTATTTTCTTGAGATGGATTAACGTTTCAACCATCCCCACTTGGAAGCCCTGCAAGGGTTTTAATGCATTTGAAGAAATTGAAAATTCGAATTTATTTCATTTCAAGTGTAATCAATTATTTCATTTGTTCTATTTTTAACTTGTCAGATGATGTTTAAATCAAAATAAATAATATGTAACACATGTTATAATACACTTTGCATCACAATTACTTAGTGAACGAGACAGAATAACAAGTTACTATAATTTTGATGTTTTTACAAGCTGAGCCTGGTGAGAGCCTGTTTTCTCTTTTGGAAGGTCAAAAATTTGCTCAAAGTTCACCCGTAATTTACGTTTTAGACCTTCCGAAAAAAAGCCCTTGTAACGGGCAAAACTATAAAAATTATAGAGGAAGTTATGGAGAAACTTTCAGGGAATATGCGGGTGTGGACGGTCCCCATTGAGTTTCATCGCCCCCGGGTTTATAACAGCCTCCGCACGAATGCAAGAGATTGTACGGATTGAGGTCTAGATGATCCCGTGTGAATATCATTGTGATAAAATGTGTAGTAGCTTTTAACTAGAATAACTTTCAGTTTACATCAGATTTCCAGGGACTGAATGGTTCGGACGTTAGATGGTCCAGTATGTATTTAATTGTGATCGGATCATCACAAGCAAACATATGTGAAACAGAAGTTCCTTGCCTTTCGTACCGATTTAAATGAAATAATATATTGTGATTAGGTTGAAACATGGATGGTCCACTACAAAGTTAATTATAGTCAATATCATTACGTTCATTGATCATTTGCGAACTTAAATACATCTACATACCATTTACAATCCAATCATGTTATGAATAAGAGGAAGCGTTGTGCTACACCACTTGGGATGAATGTTTCTCCAATTCAAGGTACTTCATCATCTAGTGAATTCCCGTTGATCTGTATGGGATTCCACTATTTGTTAGTTATTACATGAATTCCTTTGAACAATCTGCAGAATAGGTAGGAGTTCTCGATAGTTTGAACTTCTAGAGGATTCCATGGAATTTGAATTTTCTATGAGCACACAGCTTTAAATCTCTACTTGAAGAGCAAACGTAAGGTATTTTCTAATGGGGCCTGAGAAAATATTTATTCTATACATTCGTGGAAGAAGATACTCTCGCTAAGAAACATAGCCCTGTATTATGCATGGGTGCTCCACATCCATCATCGGAGGGAGAAAATGTGATAAACACATAGTGGAATTGTTTACGTTCAAGCTGATGCCACTCATGAGGTGCTTTTTATTCAAGATGCTCTCCCTTACAATGTAAACGCCCCGATCCCTTTTCACTGTTTTATAACTCAGTCCAAAATCAGCTTGAGAAATAGACAGGAAGAGAGAGCGGCTGGCTGAACACAACCGCATCATCATACTCAATGAATCCCTAAAGAGTTATTCAATATTGAACAGTAGCAACACAAAATCAAGAGAAAGGTAGAAAGCTTTTTCTCTTAGATAGCTAGTGAGGTTACCTTTTTAGGACCTCCCACAGTAAGATTTGGGCGTCCTTATGCGATTGATCTGGGGTGAAGGAGGACAACACTCAACAGAAGAAAAAAATAAACATACAATTGACCGTTCTGACTCCAAATCTGTGAGAAAAACCATAGGAGTATGTCTGTGTGTGTGTGACAAAATCTTGTGACGTCTGTCCAGGCCTCAATTTCCAACCGATTTGCGTCTTTTTTTTTTGTTCGAATCAGAAATCTTCCAAATTGCTCACTATTTCGCCAGAGTATCAAAATTCGCAAGGGGAGGGGGGAGTGGGGGATAATATTCACAAAATATCCAATTTTTCAATACTTCGGTTCCTTTATAGCTCAATAATTGTACTCAAGCTTTGAAATTGAGGAAAATAACAACTTTTTTGCAGTCAAGAAGTATCACCATTGGATTCCGCATAAAAAAATTACATGTAATTCCTATGCATAGGAAATTCATGATACCAAAAACGTGAAAAATTACTGAAGAAATTATATCAAAATCGTCAAGTCATCTTGAGATCGAGGGTGGCGGGACTCTGCGTAAAACATTCAATTTTCTTGTAAAAAGCTTCAATTTTTTCGAAAAAGCTTTCAATTCAAACCCAGCAGCCCACTAGTCAACAAATCAACTTTTGCCCGATGTCACATGAGTAATCAATCACCCCATTTTACGGTAAATAGTTTGCAGAAGAGAGGGATGATTTGAACTTCCTTGACACACTCTCCGAATGAATAGACAGAGCTCACCGTAGTGATAATGGAATAATCGTGTATTTATGAAAAAAGAAAGAGTCGATCGAAAATGGCTTCTGTTAGAACATAATATGTTCTGAGGATTCAAAGGAATGAAGTGTAAATTTTTGGAAATTACATACCGTAGACTGGGGTGATAGTGATCAATTTCTACAGTTTTTCCTTGAAAACTACCAGTGTAATAATTCAAAAAAATCTGAAAAAAATAGTTTATATTCTCCCACATCTTACGAACAGTATCCTACATCAAACTTTGAAATTTTGTTGAATTAAGCTCATTAAAGAAAAAAATTAAATTGATCAGTATCACCCCCCACATAGGGGGTGATAGTGATCACTAATTTAAAATCGAACTTGAACATTAAAAACAATTAAAAATTGAACTTAAACAATTAAAAATTATTTTTTAGTACCCTGAGGTAAAAAAAACCCACTAACAACTCATTTCAGAACAATTTTTATTGAAAAACTAATGAAAACCAACTCTTTACTTATAAAAATCAGAATCAAGCCAAGATGCAAGACTCGTAATATCCTCTTCAGTATTTATTATTATAATAAGACCATTCGTGGCACATGATTGGTAACTGACAAGAAACAACTAATTTTAAAGCACTTGTTACCAAAAATATTGATGGACCAATCACGTTTTGATAGTTTTGGGGCATTTCGGCCGTGATCACTATCACCCCCTGAAAATGATTTGTTTTTGTTTTTAACAGATAACCAACTGTAGTAACACGGAAAAAACAAACTAATTGCAGATATTTCATGCTTAACTCTAGTAGAAACAAAATCTTTTCGCTAGAACTTCACCACACAACACCCGACACCGGCACAACAGAAGTTACAATCACAATGTCAGCTGGGCCCGATTTTGAGATTTGTTTATTTCCTTATCAGCTACCATGGTAACCTAGACTATCGGGCGGGAACGATATGCCCCTAGAGAAGACATTGTTACGAACACATAACACGACCTAACTTTCCAATTTAGGACTGTGTGGAGTTCTGAAATCGCATGCATATGAAAAAATGCGTGTTGATCAGTATCACCCCAGCATATCAGTATCACCCCAGTTCACGGTATTATGTAATTTACAAAAATTTACACTTTATTCCTAGAGACGACTCGCTCTTCGAGAAAGAGGGGCTCAGCACAACTTGGGCACAATGATAAGAAAGGTTGAGAATGGAGCCAAGTAATTAGCGTGAAGACTGGTCAACAAATGAAAAAACGTCTGCCAAGTGAGTGTGGCACATAGCTTCCTCGTATCCATAACCCGATTATATAAATGATCCGATACATAGTAGTTGATCTCAAAACACCAATCTCTAAGTACCTTCCACTACCCTCATAGGGGACCATCTACATGCTAATCTGGACAATCCTGGAAAATTTCATCAAATTCGGATGAAAATTTTGATGATGAGTGATTGGATCAAAAAATTTCTTTGCAAGGCTGGGAGTCAAACCCGGGACGCCTAGGACTGAGTCCAAAGCGCTTCCTTTGAACTATTGGGGCCTGGTAATGATTTGTAAAGGATTTGAGATTCTTACGTCACACGGGAGGGCGATAAATGCACGGCTGTTACAAGGATTTTACGCATGCGCAGAGGCTACTGTAAATTTTAATGTCTTGATTTTCATTGGGGACCATCTACAACCTAATCCGCGTAATCCCTGAAAATGTCATCGAAATCGGGTACCTAGAAAATGTGGAAGTTACGGCTGTTACAAGGAATTCACGTTCGCGCATGCGCATTGGCTACTATCAGTCCGGGGGTGATGATTTTCATAGGGGACCGTCTACTCACCAACCCGCACAATCCCTAAAAATTTCATAGAAATCGGACAATAACTTCGTATATGCCCGTTACAAGGATTTCATGACAGACACACAGACAGACAGACACGGAACCAAAATTGTTCAGAAAGGTCTAAAACGCAAAACGCGAGTGAAAATTTTGATTTTGGAGAACTTTTTATTCATCCTTGAAAAGTGAAAACAAAGCTTCCGCTACTCCTTTAGACTCGGAAGCAATTTAGTAGGACGACTGCTGAAGTAGCTTGGAACCTTTCAGAACCAGGAAACCTAGAACCTAGGCCCTTGTGCCCCCCCCCCTCCCTATCAAGTCGTATCTTTCCTTATTCTTTAGGTTTCATCGGACAATATTAAAATCACACATCCCTTGAAATTCAGCAAATTTATGGACGTATCGAATTTGGTGAATACTTTGAGCTGCCTGACTCTAATCGGTTCCGAACTTGTTTGTTAGTCAAATTGACAAAAACACAAACAAACAAAGAGATTTATATATTAGTATGGATTTCCATTTTAAACTCGGTGTTTATCCCACTCGTACATTCAGGGCTGACTTCGATATTTGCCCATTCTCTATTCAGGGTCAATGGATAAACGTTATTTTCTCTCTGGGAAAATTTCAACCGGGAGCTAGGGGAGATCCGTGTGCGCTGAGTGGAATTAGTAATCAGGCGTTCGCATTCTGACCTCAGGAGTACCGGGGCCATTCCAGTGGGTCTGGCGAGATTTCCTGGCTTTTGTGAAGCTTCATCCTCTCGCATGTTACCTGAGTCACATGGAGGGTACATCGAAAAATGGAGCTTTATTATTCAAAAACCGATAGTTGGAAATACACTGAAATACCTATCTACCAACCAAAACTACCTACCAAGTTAACCAGTAATGTTGACTAAAAGGTTTATTTATTTTTCCTCAAAATAAGGATGGTTCATGTATTTAAGTTTGTTTTCAATAATAAACGTCGGGAATCAAACGTGAAAAAAATCCCGTAAAATTTGATTTTTGATGTTTTACGTCTCAAAGTGGGCATGTAGAACCCAAAATTCGAAAAAAAACCTTTCCCAGTAATTTTAGTTTCCCAGGTTTTAGATTCATAATCACACTATTTTCAAGCGACTATCCTGTTTTCTTCAAACTCTTACAATGAACTGCAGTTTATTCGTGCATAAAAGAATATTGCCTAGTATCATGGGAAGGTCTTATAGTGATCTAATGTGATTGCGAGTGTAACCTTTTAGCGTATTTTCCTTGTAATTGAAGCTATTACAATTCCCCCGAAAACGCTGCGAATAATTACACAATGTTTGTCAAACGACTTGTTTGTCAAACGACTGTTTGTCATGCGACTTGTGGTCAAACGACACGTTGTCAATACGACTTTCGTTTCGATCTTTCGGATCTCTTCAGCTAAGCGTGTGCAAACCTAGCCTTTTCAGGCTGAGCACTAGCTTAGGACAAAGTTGAGTTTACAAGTTTGACGAAAGTCGTTTGACTTAAAAGTCGTTTGACTAAACGTCGTGTTGACAAGTGTCGTTTGACCGAACGTCGTATGACAAACAGCCAGCGGCAAACAGTCGTTTGACAACGTGTCGTTTTGCGATAGTCGTTTGACTAAACGTCGTTTGACTAAACGTCGTATTGACAACGTGTCGTTTGACCACAAGTCGCATGACAAACAGTCGTTTGACAAACAAGTCGTTTGACAAATGTCTTTAAAACTCTTCGGAAACAAGCCTTTGAGCTTACAAAATACAAGCAATTACACAATGGTTTATTATTTTTCTGAATAGATCACCCGTCTGCGAAGAACACAGCGTTCTTAATTTCACAACAATTTCTCATTTGTCAATAACTAAGTCGTTTCATTCACTTCTAGAAATGGAACACTTCTTGAATTGATGGGAAAAAGTCATGGAACATTCATTAATTAGGTAATAAATTATCCTCATTTGCGTACCTTTGGCTTACAGTGCTCTGGGTGGTGTCATTAAATTCTAAACAATTGTGGACAATTTGAACTAATGAAAAAACAAGACCCGTATATCGGAAGTTTTCTTTAGTTTACTTTTTTTGACAATTCCCCCCCCCCCCCCACTTTTTACCCCTTAGAAGTGACTAACAATAACCAAAACGCTGCAAATTATTACACAATGGTTTATTATTTTTATTTTTCTATATAGATCACTCGTCTGCAAAGCCACCAACCATCCAACATGAAGAAAACTATCGATCGCATTTCGGTCAGCTTTAATTTGAACGGAGATTAGGCCTCTTGCGATTCACACTCGTGTTTCTGATATATCGTACGTCCAAACTTTAAATTCTCGTAGTGAGCGAACGGTTTGTCCCACAGAGCTCCGGGTGGTCTCAAAAAATTTTAAAAATTCTATAGAATCTTAAATTGAAGGAAAAACAATACCTTTATATCAAAATTTTTTGAGTTAGGGCGTTTTCAAAATTTCAAAATTGATTTTGGAACCCCTAGAAGTGACCTACATCAACCAAAATCTTCGGGGCACAACTAGACCCCAAATGGAGCCTACATACCAAATTTCATCAAAATCGGTCAATGCTAAGTGGCAAAAGTGCCGCGTACGGCGTACGGCAGACGGACGGCCAAATTTTTATTCGTTTTTTGGATTCTACATACCTTGAAACGTAAACCATCAAATTTTGAGGAGGTGTTAAAAAAAATTTTTTCTTGGTCGATTCCAAAGGTTCATTATTGAAAATAATAAACCAAAAGTATAGGGGCACAATTAGACCCCAAATGGAGCCCATATACCAAACTTCAACAAAATCGTTTCATGGGGCAAAGTGCCGCGTACAGCGGATGGGCGGAAAAACAAATTCCGCCCATCCTGAGCGCACAGCAGGATGGGCGGAAAAAATTTTCATTCGATTTTGGATTCTACATACTACATAAATCAATTTAGGGGGGGGGGATAATTTTTTTTCCACGATCCCAAAGGTTTAAACTAACAAAACTGAGTACAGGTCTCATTCGATTCGAAAAATACAAAAACCAAGAAAAAAATTTGGAACCAGCGTGAAATTTCCAATAAAAATACTTGATGAAGTAAAAAAAGGGCGTCGCGCCAAATGGCTGAAAATTTATTAAAATGTATACATATTTTTTTGAACCGATCGCTCCATCTGCATCTCCGTGAAACTCTTCGACGGAGATTAATCTATTCCGATTCCTGAATAGCATTTTCTTGTCTACCCACATCAACGACACCTCACTTGAATCTAGTTGAAAGGATATTTTCAATTTTTAATCTCAGAAAAGCGGAAAATTAATATGAGACGCCCTTCATCTTACTTTGTTGTCATCAGATCTGAGGGCTGCCCGGTTGTCTACGTTCCTCTAATGGAAACCAAATTGTCGGCGAGCTATTAGTAGTTGGCCGCCTTTGAGCGCGATGTTTGTGTTTCATTATAAGTCATCATCCTGGTTCAACAGTGGAGTGTAGCCCTATACTCACCAGCAATGGATGAGTAGTAGTTTCTGTGAATCACACTTCCTAAAATTTGAACATACACTTATTTGAAGTGTATCACAGAAATTGGTTTCTGATGATGATAACATACGTGGAAAATCAGCAACACATGACAAAGAGTTTCATTTTTGCGCAAGTTCATTGACTACATGGCAATGAAATTTATAAGGCACCGTCAAAAGTACTTTTCAAGCACTCCCTGATAATTTCGGTGAAATCGGATAGAAACTGTAAAAGTTATAATAAGGAAGTTAAGAGGAATTCAAGTACGCCCATGCTGGTAGTAATGAAATTGATAGGGGACCATTTAATCCCTAAACCGCACTAGTCCTGAATGTTTCATCAAAATCTGTAAACTCGTATACGTAGTTTTGCTCTTTTCAATGAATTCCCGTTTGTACGTTTTGTGCTGCTGTTTTTCCGAGAGCCATGCAATTGATAGGGACCCTAAACCCGTAAACCCTAACAATTTAAGTGTCATCGAGATCGGACAATAATTCCGTGTAGTTATGCTTGGGACAAGAGATTGACCTCAAAAAGTTTTGAAAAGCAAGATGGGAATGGAAATCGTATATTTCATGGTATACAGGGTGTTAACCTTACGTAACAGACACAGACAAAGGTTAGATTCTACGACTCAAGCAAAGCAAAAGTGCCTCTTAACTTTTTTACGTTTCGTTTCCGACTTATTTCACTTGCAAATTTTTTTCGTGTTTCGGCCTTTTGTCAGTAAAATTATTATAACTTTCTTAATTTAGATTGAAAAATAAAATTTGACGATAGCAATGAAGAGAGCGTTAAATTTCCTATACATTTTTAATAGTGAAAGGATCAACTTGAAAACTGAACTTGAATAAATCTAGCAAATCAATAGTCTTTGTATCGCACCCTAAAGCTAGATAGTTCTGCCTGTTAATTTTTGCCGTTACGCTTTGGACATGCACCAAAATCTCAGCTTTCTAACGGTCTAGACAATTCTATTTTTAATGTGAAACTTTAACAACAAAAAATATATAAATGCTTATGGAAATCGAGTTTTTTTCGGTTTTTTGAGACTCGGACAAGTTCAAGAGGGTGGGGATTCTACATCATTTTTCTAACACCGATTCGAACACAAGAATACTCCATCATAAATTTTAAAATAATTCATGGTGCAAAATTGGCTGAAAAGCCATTAATGTCATACTTTAAAAATTTGCTCATCCCCCACTCATGCTGCACTAAAGGAACTTTTTTCTTTTACATTGCGTATTTTATCTGACAGCAATGTGATTTGTTAGTACGTGTTGAGGAAAGTTCTTTGATTAATTCAAAATTTCAAAGAAAGATAGATTACATGCAGTTTTTTAGCTCGTATTCTTGACGTAATTGGTTCGTTGCGTTCGGAACAGTGGGAGGAGCTGTGTACTAAAATGATTATTCTATTGAGAAGCCAATCTTTAACATTTAGAACATATCGGCTTGTCCATGAATTACCAGAACATCTGTTTCCAGATGACTGTCACCCCGAGAGATGTATTGTTCTTATATGTAATTCAATGCCTTACTATGGATGCTCATTGCTCACATTTCATTGTGACTGAAAATCCCCCCTTTTCATAGGCTCTCTGTATCCTCATTCCTCAAATCAGAACAAAAATGTTTTGTTATTTGAAAGCTTGAGCTTTCATTTTAGGTGCTTAACACTTTTCGTGCTGGCCTGATATGCTCGGCAACTGCGCCCTATTGACGTGGGTGGTATTTTAAATTTGCCATTGTTGGAAAAACTCATAATCTTACTATTTTTTAAACGTTTCAGGTCACCAAGGTAAGATAACTACTCAGTAAATTAAATCCCGCGAAAGTAAGTACCTATACGTACTACGTTTCTTACATTTTGAATGAAGATTCATCTCTACACATCGATACCTTAAAGCACAAAGGAGCTATGTCGATCCACCTTCCACATTTTTTATTTGTTTTAATTTCAGAAAAAATCAAATTCAACAAAACTATTATTGAGTTTTCTTGACGATAATAGCTTGAACATTTATTGAGGAAATTAGAGTTTAGTATGATAAGCCATTATTTTAGGAATTGTGCATTGGTGATAATTTCTTTTGCGTTTTTCTCAAAACTCCGTTTTTGGACATAGCTCCTTTGAGCTTTAAGGTATCGATATACAACCAACACTTTATCACGTAAGAAAGTACGAATTCTATCCACTAAATCCACGAATTCTATACGATTCAGGAGATTCTATAATCTTTCAACGCAAGGAATTTTTTTGATTAGGTGAATTTCACTTATTAGCCCACCTTGTTCATTAACTTGAGTTTTACACAAATTATGTTTGGTCTTTATTTTCATTTTGTTAGTCTTGAACTAGTTTCATTGATAATAGAAATGTGGTTTGACTTGATTTTGCGATGGTGGCCACTGAAGTTACTTACGTTTTAGACCATTGTGAATCCAAATCCACAAAAAAAAACCATAAGTGACAAAGTCTTATGTCCCAGGCCTTAGTTTCCAACCGATTTGTGTGTTTCTTTTTTATTAGACGCGGAAGTATATCTAGTTGGGCACAACGTCGCCAGATTTCGAACTATGCCTTTGAAGGAAGGGTTAATGGTTAAAAACGTACGTTTTCGGGCATAATCTTGTGAACTCTGCCCAGGCCTCAATTTTCAACAGAATTGCGCGTTTCATTTTTTTAGACTCAGGTAACTTCCTAGTTGCACATTATTTCACCAGAGTATCGAAATTAGCATGAGGAGGGGGCGAGTGGGGGGATAATATTCACAAAATATACGATTTTTCAAGATTTCGGTTCCTTTAGAGCTTTCTCATTGTACCAAGAGACAATAATAATAGACATTAAGACATTAATAATATAACTCTGGATTCTCATGAATTATTCTTTTTGCCACCATGGCACAAATCAGTGGTGCCACCAAAGTGCCAGGACACCCGAAACCGCATATTTCATGGGTATCTGTGTGTTTCACCTTGAATACGGACGTGAACTTCTACGGACTGCCTACCATAACTAACAGATGACAGTTCAACCATACGGCGTATTACCGTTTTTGAGTTGGTAGCGGAGGGGGGGGGGGGTGCACTCTAATTCGTGAATTTTCGAATTTGGCATGTTGGGTATCGCAGATCATTGATTTTAAAATGCTGTTCAAATTTGAGGCTGTCATGCCACTAGAAATGTTATGGTGGATAAGGTGGAGGGGGCCCACAATTTCTTACTGTGAAACAGTTCTTAGAGTGAAACAGTTTTGTGCAGTAGGAAGGTAGATAAAAATGCAAGTTTTATCGCTAACTTTGAATTGACTTAATGCTCACCCAATGGGACGTCCCCTGGAATGCATGCATTACTTAACAATATGTTTCATCTCAACGTTTTTCTCAACGTGTTTTCGCCATTGGGAACCATCGTGCGTTTAGATTTAAATTAAATGTCGAGGTAATCGTAAATCACGCTAACGTAAAGAACTATATTATACCCGAGAATGTAAATTTTCTTGAACAGAAAACCAAAATAACAAAAGAAACAGACGAAACTCATAAACAGGCATCGTACCTATCACGGACGTGGGAGTAGTGAATGAAGAGTGTTATTTAAAAAGAAGCAGACAAATTGCCAACAGATGGATGCGGCAGTTGGCACGAAGTACAAAAGCGGACTATTCGCATCTGCTCCATCAATCATTTGTTGAATATATTTGGTCACATCATTAATAATTATCATCGTGGTCTGAATAGCATATTGTAATAAAAACCAACTAATCGGAACAGATTTATGAAGATTGATCGACAAAGTTGAGAAATCAACATCAAATTTAGTATGACACGTCGACAACAAAGTTTCCGTTCGAAAGATTTTCATTAATTTTGCAATATTAGACCAGTCATAGAGGCACGAAGCTTCCCTCCACTTCGACCTCTGAATGTCCGCCTCTCACAGAATACCCCCTTTGGGCTCTTGAACTTTTCCTGGCGTTTCATAGACAGGGAATTCGATAGATTCAGAACTCTTCGAAAATGTCAATACCTCCCTACTAATAAAATAAATTCGTTACGTCAAAGATCTAAGTTTGAATTGATATAATTGATCTTGTTAATTACTGAAATGAATGGCTACAAAATACAGTAGAACAGTGTTGACCACCCGAGTCTACCTAAACTGCGGACATAAAATTTTCAAAACTTCGGGATGTAATGGGCATAAACATGAATTACTTGGAGATCGAGAAACGGATTGGCAACTAACTCGTTTAGTCCAGCAATCGATAACCCGACACTATTATTAAGTCACTGTTTCCAGCCACTCAGAGCTAAGTCCTCTCAACAATTATTGACTGGTTTTTTATTGTTCCCAATTGATCTGACACCCAGTCAATGATGAACGACTGTGTAGAGCTCATTCGTCTAAACTTCTCACGCACCCATTGATAGGTACTGATGAAAGAGAATGAGGAACCAGTTAGCCAACAAGGTATTTAGACCCAAGCTCGGCAGAGCTCAAACTCAATGAACAGATCAATATGATAACTAAATAATAATAATAACTAAACAAGTGAAACACATTTATAATTTCGTCTGAGCTCGCAAACTTCTGCTGGCCGATACCAACCTGATTAACTTGGTTGGCCCTTGTTCATAGGTAGTAAGTAAAACACTTTCGCGTCCGTACCTTGTAATTTATTTCATTATCTCCCAGTGTAGTAAGTAACTCTCAATTCTAGGGAATAACTATAGTCCCTGTTCCAAAGGCTTACTTTTAGAGTTCAATATTTTTCAGAGGAAATGAAAAAAAGGCTTACTATTTATGGTTTAGGTGTAAACCTCCTCATTTTCTTTGTCAATTGAAATCTCAGAAAGTAACTAGTTGGAGCCCTCGCAGCTCACAGGACTATTCCCCGTCACGCGGGGCTGCTGATCGTCATCAGATTCAAGAACCACCAGTGAGCTCTCACTTGCAGCATCCTTCACGCATCAAGAGCCCTTAGTCCGAACAACAACTCTGTGCTACTGCGTAGTGGATGCTGCTGAGCCCTTCTGGTGAGGAAAGCCCCCTCGACTCAGTCAGGTCCTCTTCAGATTTCAGTCCACCTTGAGCTCTCAATGAAGTCATAACTCGTGCTACTGCTCATGCGTCGCGGCTATAAGTAAGGCAGTGAGGAGAAGCCAAACCCTGGGCCTCAACCGTGCTGCCACGTGTTCCTAGTGTCTTCAGTCGAACATCGACAACTTTCCCCCAAAAAGGACTCAAGTGGCTTGTGTATTGCGTTCTCCAACACCCTGAATTCAATCACGACCTCCGACATGAATTTCCTCCAGGCCCCATATTTTCCTATTAATTCATTGGCCAATGATAGGTTGAATGTTGAAGTGATTGTCACAGTTTGTTCGAAGGTGACACATTTGACAACTTCAAGTCGGACCTTATAAAAGTGAATTATTCAATCACGTCATTGTCACGTCGAAGTGAATTGAGTTATAGTAAAGCTAAGTTTGTAGTGTCAGTTGACACGTTAATCGTTTCATTCAACTTCTCGTATACACGAGTAGTTATTCATTTGCTCTACTTCATTTCAGAGGCACGTATTTCGTCTTCTCAGTTGTATGTTCTATTTTATATTTTCATACTTGTTCATGTCATGCCACACTTTTAATGTGCAAATACAACGGCGCAAAAACGTTTTACATTTTTTTTTCAACACCCGTATTCACTCAATCTGATATTTAGACACTCTAACTGCCCTGATAGGACATGTGCTGTTACGCATGCTTAGGATTCAGGTCAAAGATAGTCAAGTTTCAGATTAGTTCTTTTAGTCATTTAGACATTTAGACACTGGCACGCTTAGTATTTTAGATTCTGTTAACACGCCTCTTGCTACAACATAGGCAAGCTGACAGCTGACACTACATACATAATTCCTTGAAGGATAAAATTTCAACGATTCCACGTCTTGAGCAGCAGGTCAAAAAATTTGAAAGAACTTATCAAAATAAACAATTTCTCTAGCATTTATCTAGTGTTCATCTCGATGAAACGCCTTTTCACCTACTGGTGGTATTATTTGCCATAGAACAAAAGCTAGTGTGTGTTAACACGCATATGATTTTCCTGAAATACCGATGATCTGTGCCTCATTTTGATCAAATTTGGAGAGCAGTTGGGAGTAAACCCTAAATGATATCTTAATTTTCAACGCAATCCAAATAGTAGGAGCCACGCCATATGTGGAAGAGCTCAAAAATTATTAGAATGAATTCGATCGAACCAGTAACAACAGTCACATGATCATGAATATTGTACCGTAAGCTGGCCTAATCAGCCGGTTCTCGAATGATTCAATGAGATCATTGAAGTTAAGGCCAGTCGGCTCTGGAAATTGTCTGGATTGGTGACCACTCGCGGGCGGATCGGACTTCTTGATCATTTTTCGTATTGGCCGTTGGTGAACCCCTCTCCACTTAAAGAGTTGAGGAGAAATCGGCATGACCGAAATAATCAGAACCATTTCTGATCTTCCCTTTGGAAGGCAGCAGATGACGTCCACGACGCCTGGAATGGCAGTCGGACGAAAATTTAACCTGAGATTGTTTACCTTACTTTACTCGTGAATATTGATATTTTGTTACTATCCTGGCTACTAGCTACACCACAATATTTTTTAGTTCCTCCAAATGTTGGTCTATCCTTTTACATCAACCAAGAATATTGCTCCTCTTCGCCATATCGATTGTATCGTAGCGCTAAGTTTGCACTTTGCCCAACGATGGTTTGATTAAACTTTTGAACAAAAATAAATACAAATAAAAAAATAGACGGCTATTTACAGCGAACCAGCCTCAACAAGGTGAAGCGTTTTAGTCCAACTCTTATCGGCGGGGAAACTTCCCGACGCTGAGCTCCTAATTAGCCCGACCCCTCGGGAGAAGACAGGTATCGTTACCGATCCGAGCCTATAGAGAAACCCTAAGGGAAATTATGGGTGGGGGTGGGGGTGTTGGCGAGGAGTTTGGTACGAAAAGTTACAACTGATGTGAAGCTAGTTTATGATTAGTTGGCGCAGTTGCACCGCTATCGCTTACCGTGAAGTTTATTCAGGGTCCCAGAAGCCAGGAACCAACACCGTGATTTGTCTGCTCGCAACACTGATAGCTCTGGAACAGAACAAAATCATAATATCAAGTGGCGTCTGATTATAATAAAGTAGAACCTACGTAGAGTGTTCACAGTGAATGTCAGCCAGTTTGTATTGTTGCTTCACATTATACAATGCGTCTTCTGAACCAAATTGTATTATAGTACGTCGGGTTCCTTCAAGTTTGTTTTAAAATAAAATTTGAAAACTTCAAATAGCTTCTTTCAGTAACACAGCATGCCGTCCTACGGTAAACAGCCTCTCCAACTACCAAGTCTCCTGTGGTGACCCACGGGACAATCGCCCCTATAATATCGGTTCGTCTTCCACTGCATACCCTACACTTCTATCTATTTTTGTTGTTACAACACTTCTATCTATATTTGTTGTTACAACTGTAGAGTAACATTTGTTGAAAAAATTTAAAAAATGAATGATTTTTAAAAAACCTCTACACTTCAACAAGCTTCCTAAGAATTTCAGATCCTTTCAACGTAAGCGCGATAGGAGACGGTTTAGGAATTTACAGCAGCCTCTGACCATGATTTATTATTTATGATTTATTATTTTCAATAATAAACTTGGACCAGGAGACCTCCCTTTCTGGTCTGACGGCCCCTTGTGGGGATATTCTCCCACCAGGACGTCCCCCAAATAAAAGGACGTGTCCTGCCCCGTTGAGGACACTTCTTGCTAGGTCCCAAAGTTATCGACTCTCTCTCTCTCTCTCTCTCTCTCTCTCTCTCTCTCTCTCTCTCTCTCTCTCTCTCTCTTTGTCCATCTATTGCGATCCATTTAAACCAAATTCTTCGATTTCTCAAATTTTTCCGACTAAAACCTCTCGAAACAGTTTTTTCTATATTTTCTTAAATCATCTAAGTCCACAGTTTATCAGTATGAAATTACGACTCCCGAATAGCCAACTGATAAAGTGTGCGAATTTATAGTTAAATTCACTTGCCATTACAAATGATACGCTACGTCCTTAAGCACTGTTCCTATCACTCTTGCAACTCTTATTCATAGAAGATGATTACCAGTAATTGGAATGCGACGTCCGATGCACTGAACCTGCCAACAACCGATAATCGAATTCATCAAATTTGAATGTAGATGTCCACTGCTCTGTCACTACCAATTTGAAGCTGCATAGCGAATCGTAAATTCATGCAATAGGAATAACAGTCTGGAGAGTGGAGGAAAGCATTTTTGTCTTGAGCAAATTTCCCTGGAGTCAGAACATGATGGTATACGTTTCAAGGTATACAACATCAGAAAATTGAATAAAAATTTGTCCATCCGTCAGCCGTATGTGGCACTTAGTTACCATGGTCCGATTTTGATCAAATTTAGTAAATTTATTATTTCTTTATAATTAAATAATTGTTGGCGATTAGTTTTTGATGACCCCCTACGAATAATCTACACTTTAAAATCGTATTATGGAAGCTTACCTTGCAATTATGTTGCTTCATTCTTTTACTTTGCGTGCTTTGAGAGACAGGAATGGTTTTAATAAAGCTGTGTTGATACAGCCAATATCAAACTCAAAACTGAGTAGCTTCCTAAAATGCAAAAACTTACTTGAATCTTTGTGGCAACACCCGATAGTCCGGCACATAGGATACTTGCCTCGCCCATAGATTCCCGAAAAATGGCTCTCTTCATACCTTAGGCATCTTTGATATCATTGTAGACACAAGATGTATTGGAAATTGGTTTTACCTAAAACGAATAAATTCTGTATAATTCAACAACCCCTCTTTTTGTGTCCGTTTAATCGTTTTGGAGAATAGTTTTGTTAAACCTTAAAAAGTGAAAAAAATATAGGAAGAAATATAGAAATTCACAATTCGGGGAAATCCTTAAAAATTAAAAAAAGTCGGATTTTAAACGTAGTGTAAAAAATATTTATGTCATTCAACAATTTTTTATGCAAATTAGTTGCAGAATCACCCTATGTTGTACTAACCACCTTATCTGATACTCCCTGTACTCGTATTTTCTAGAGAAACTGGCCTTCAGAGCATCATTATACAGGGTGTCTACAGTTAAGATGGGCATAACTTCAGGGTTCGATTCTTCAAGGTATTTACAACAAAAATTTCTCTTAGCAATTTTCTTTTAACCCACTCAAAATTCCTTTTTTCACTTTAATGTATTTTTTCGCGTTTTCGACCTTACGGCACTGATATGGTCATAACTCCCTTATTTCTCATGCAACTTCAAATCTGACTACACTGTTGGAAAGAGCGTTAAATTCCTAAGCTACCTAGTGCAAAACCTAAATCGTTCAGCAATAAAATAGTTTCAAAAAATCAAGTCAAAAAGCAAACTTAAAAAATTTGTCGAAACTTGACTTTCTTTGACCAAAGTTTTCCCTCTGAATCCCAGCCCATTTCGATGGGCGCTCTTCGGAAAAAACATGCTCAAATTGTCAGCTTTCCAACGGTCTATCAAGTGCTCAGAAAAATTCAAGTTGGAAGAGTAGATCATGTTTGAATGCAAGAAAACGTGAGTTTTACTATAAAATCCAGTGTTTTACGTAGTGTTCGATCTCAAGATGACTTGACGAGTTTGGTATTATTTCCTTTGTAATTTTCCACGCTGAATGCAATGGTGACACTTCCGAATAATTCTGACCGCTAAAAAGTGGGTTTTTCGAAGAAAACCTTCGTTTTTCGTACATAAAATACACATTATTCGTAGATGTGCATTATACAAGATTATTCGTAGATATGGTAGGTAGTGCGCATAAAATAACACTTTTCTACTCAATTAAAACATCAATCAGCTAGAAATTTGATGTTTTTATTGAGTAGAAAGGTGTGATTTTATGCGCACTACCTACCATATCTACGAATAATCTTGTATAATGCACATCTACGAATAATGCGTATTTTATGTACGAAAAACGAAGGTTTTCTTCGAAAAATCCACTTTCTAGCTATCAGAATTGTTAGGAAGTATCACCATTGGATTCAGAGTAAAAAATTGCATTGAAAATTATACCAAATCGTCAAGCCAAATAAACCGCTTAAAATCCGGTGTTTTCTTGTAAAACAGACTTTTTTGGCATTCAAACTTGAAAATCCTTACATTTTGAATTTTAAAAAGAAAATTGATAGACCGTTGGAAAACTGACAATTTGAACATGTTTTTTTCCGAAGAGCGCCCATCGAAACAGTCAAGGATTCATAGTGAAACTTCATTTGAAAAGAGCCATATTTCGAAAAAAAATTTGAAGTTTGCTTTTTGACTTGATTTTTTAGAAATGGTTTACTGCTAAAACATTTTGGTTTTACACTAGGTAGCTTGGAAATTTAACGCTCTTTCCAACGATATCCTCGAAAATGAATGTACTTGGTAAATAACAGGAGTTATGAGAGTTTTAATGACGTAAGGTCGAAAATGAGAAAAAACTTCTAAGTGAAAAAAGGCATTTTGAGTGGGTTAAAAAAAATTTTGTTATGTCGATGGGTGAATGGAGTGACCATGTTTTCGATGTAGTTTTAGGAGTCTAATATTCAATTTATTATTGTCGTTTGGTTATTAAAAAAAAATTGCTACGAGACATTTTTTGTAGGAAGTACCTTGTAGAATCGAACCCTGAAGTCGCCGGTGTCATGCCGATCTTGAATGTAGACACCCCGTATATAATATATACGTATATAGTATATACTTTTCTCCGAGCGCTGGCTTAGAATATATTATATTCTAAGCCAGCGCTCGGAGAAAAGTGGCCGATGTTGACAATCCTCGAGTAACATTTTCATATGGATTAATTTATTTCGGCTGAATGCGATGTTTTTGTTCTATGATGTGATCGAAAAGTCACATAAATATCATATCACTTTGACCTTTCAATAGTCGTCTTCGCCAGATTCTAGGGTGAATTTCAAATGTCTGGAGGTTGTCTTCTTTCGTTGTTTTCCTAGGATATTTTTAACTTTCCTCGAGACGTTTTTAGAACTCCTTAATCTGGAACTTACGGAGCTACCTATTCAAAGAGAACGATGAAAATTGGACTTTCTGTTAAATTTTATTCTCATTCGGGTCGGTATCGAAATCTTATTTTCCTTCCTTATTCGAACCAACTTGGGATCCTAGCTGACAATTTGAGACCAATTCTGGTGGAAATTCATGGGTCTAGTTCGTCTACCTTCTGTTCTGAATCAAGAGTCCGGTAACCATGGAGGTGAATAAAACAGTTTTATCCTCCAAGAAATGCGGTAGTCCTGAATATTACATTATCAGTGTACAGGCAACAAACCAAATTTATCCAAGAAGTCCCAAACACGTATCAAAATATGAGGAAGGAAATTGAGGATTGTGTGAGACACACAGGAAGAGGACGGAGTGGACAGCCAGACTGGAGGAGCAGGTCTCTGCCATTCCATTTAGAAGGCAACAACCAGCCTCAAGGACGGAGTCACTTCCCCCCCGGTGACCTGACCACCTACCCCACATCCACTGCCATATGAGGCGATCCACGACAACCATTGGCGGTCAAGTATGTACCTTCAAACATTTACTTTCAACGCATTGAATATTTGCAAAGAGTCGAGACAACAACAAGTTTTCAACTGTTCTAAGTATTTGACTTGACATTTTTCAACTTTGGAGCTGACGAGTATATCGCTCGCGTCGTGGAATAGTGTAACATCTAAATTTTTGGCCTTTTTGAGTTTGTTATTGATGTAGTTTTTGGAGTCTAATATTCAATTTATTATTGTCGTTTGGTACATGTTTCGGCAAATACAACGTTGCCTTCATCAGCCTAAAAAATTATGTATTTATCATTTATATATTATTTATTTATTATTTAGGCTGATGAAGGCAACGTTGTATTTGCCGAAACATGTACCAAACGACAATAATAAATTGAATATTAGACTCCAAAAACTACATCGAAAACATGGTCACTCCATTCACCCATCAACGTGAGTTTGTTATTCATTTGAAGCTTATCAAAGGGGTATTATGTATAGACGGCTTCGTTGGCCGCTTTAGTACGAAAAAATCGGAAACTCCAGCGAGGAAAAAGAAAACCGTCCTACAATGATTTTATTTTACTGTTTCTTAATAAACGAGTTATCATGGACCGATTTTGATGAAATTTGGTATATGGGCTCCATTTGCGGTCTAGTCGTGTCACGTAGCCTTTGGTTGATGTCGGCCACTTTTAAAAATAAGTTGAAAAATAGGGTTGAGGATTGAAAAATAATCGTTGAAAAATTGAAAACGCCCTAGCTCAAAAAATGTTGATATAAAGGTATTGTTTTTTTCATCAATTTAAGATAGTATTGAATTTTTAGAGACCACGCGGAGCTCTGTAGGACAAACCGTTCGCTCCCTACGAGAACTTAAGGGTCGGACTTACGATAAATCAGGAACACGAGTGTGAATCGCAAAAGAGGCTTAATCTCCGTTCAAATTTTAGGTGACCGAAATGCGATCGGTAAGTGGTAGGTAAGTGGTGACAGTGGCAAAGTCGAGTTCTTTGCAGACGTGTGATCTGTATTGAAAAATAATAAACCTTTGTGTAATAATTTGCAGCGTTTTCGTTAGTTGATCGAAAGAAAGGTAGTCGGGGAAGGCAACAGTCCATGAATGGGAGCATAGTCCTGAATGGGTCGGCTCTCCCCCGAAAAGAATAGTCCATGAATGGTCCCCGTAGGAATAAAAATAGTAAAGTAGAGAGTATCTAGAAATGGCAAACATTTAAATCGCAATCTCCCTCAACTTGAGGGTTTTGAAGATTTTACTGTATTCTACAAGACGTGTGATATGATCGGGTTGAAATCGATTTTTCCTTCTACGTGCACTTTTACTTTTATTTATTTATGTTTTAAAATTAACTTCATGACTATCTTCAGAAAACATTCAATCCAGTCAAGTATAAAATGGCAGGATTATGAGTCAAAAAAGTTCACTACAATGCACCAGTATATTTCCACAAACGGAAACTCGTTCAAGCACAACAAACATTGGTATATCAGTTAAATAAGCAAATCCCGTTCCTAAAACACAACAATTTTCATTCGGATTAAACTTGGAGGAAAGCATCTGCAAGTATCTTACTAAATTGGCCTGCTTCACGTCAATTTACGTCTATCATAATCACCCACCTCATCATACCATCTAATGTGCATGTTGAATGTGCTTGTAACAAAAATTTTGTTGGAACTCTGCATAATCTTCTCTTGGCAACACATGAATTCGAGTCACCCTCTTCTTCTCCTCCGCCGGTGAAAGCGGTGATACATTGATTTGTTGGACTTGTATCTGTTGGTTTTGGTAAGTAGTCACCAAAGATCCAAATATAAATATCATGTTTTCCTTTTTTCTTACTTTTCCTGCTGAACACGATATTTTTGTCCCTGTTATCCCACTTCGATAGTTGATCCTTTCGTAAAAGGTGAATGGAGGACACCTGACTTCAAAACTTCTGAAAACAGGTGTAGATGTAGAAAATCGAAATGACTGAATGTAAGCACAGATTTCAAGGGCTTTACCACCCGGTCTCATCAACAAGCGTGGATGTTTCCTAACCAGTTCCACGCCACCCACTCACTTGATCCTATCAGCTTGACATTTGAGGATGACTTTCGGTAACATCTGGATGAAGTTTCGAGATCAAACAGAAGGGACATGCGGCATGTAGGAACTCTCAAGACATAAAATATGATCAGGGAACGTTCTCGGACCCTCCTCTCTCACTAAACAGAAAGTTCGAATTTTAGAACGTCCCTCTATACAGCGACACGTAATGCTTTCGATCCTGATCAAAGTGGGTTCAATCATATTTAAGATTTATATTTTGGCACCGTTTTGAATTTTTTAGATAGTTTCTAGGGTAAGTTATCGTCTGGAGTGACACTTATGGAAAAGAAATCGTTGTAGAATGTTCTAAAACAGATCTCCAAGAAGATAATGTACAAAATTTTGTGTCGTGATTGACTTCAAGCAATGATCCTTGCAAAAAATGTCGTTTCGGTTCTACACTAAATAATTTATGATTACCTATCATTATCGAGAAACTTCAGTATAGTGGTAGTAATTCTTGATCAAGTGGATGTTAGTCAGTTCGAATAAACGTTACGCGATTGTGAACTTCTTAATCTGAGTAGGATGAACCTATGGATACATCCACTTTATGGATTTGCACATGAATATTCCTATTCTTTCATTTCTATGTTACTGGCTCAGGGGCCCTTTTAGGAAATTCTGGGAGAGAAAAAAAAGTTCCTAATATCATTTTCTGATCATTTTTAAATTTGAAATATTTAAGCTTGTTTACATAGCCAATATGATGTTTTAATTTCTCAACTTATCGAATACAAGAACGCTCGGTACTCGCGCCGAGGTCAAGATAGTTCGGGTCCTCCACAATAAAAATTTTCAATCGCATTTTGATGTATCTAAACTAAAGTGAAGCTAAGTAGGTAAAGTATACAACCAGCTCAGATTGAATTTTTGTATGACTGCCATTCCTGGCGCCTGGGATATTATCAGTAGTTGTCTTCTCAAGGGAAGATCAGAATTGGTTCTGAAGATTTCGCTTATGGCTACTCAATTGCGTCACCCGCTTTAGCGGAGCGGTGCTCACCAAAGGCCCGACTCGAAAAATTATAAAGACCTGCGATACCCCCGTCGAGCGGTCACCAATCCAAATAATCCCTGAGCCGACTGGGCGGTGACCTCAAGGGAACCGGTACATTAAACCAGCTAACGGCCGTTGCTCCGTGTATCTATGAGTCTGTGGTCAATTCCTTTTCTAGAGCTTTGCATATCTAAGAGTGATACTGGAAATCAATGGGGAATTTGCCTCAATTTTAGATTCTGGAATTTCAAGGCAAATCCTATTATAGGGCCCTAGAATAACGTTTAACACTAGGAATAACCAACGGAAAAAAATTACCGTAGGAGAAAATGACTAAACAAGTGAACCTCTGTTACAAAACACCGCGAAAATCGGGGAGTATTGTTGACGTCATACGAAAAAAAAAAAAAAAAAACGACGCGAAAGCAACAACAGACAGAGTTCTAGCACGCCACACAAAACGATCCAGTGAAATGGCTATTCGAATAATGTGATTCAAATCTTGAAACTAAATAAGAGAAGATGAAGAATAATAATGCTTGATGAACTAGTAGATAGATTCGTATTGTAAAAAAGTGAGTAATACTGTTTCTTTTGGTCAATTTGGTGTCTGTGTTCTTCCTGCCAGTTCGTGGCGCACTCTTGTGCGCACTACTCGGAAGGTGAACGTTCGCGTATGTTCCGCTTCTGTGGTAAGCGCCACAGAACCTCCTTTGAAGTCAGATTGGTGGAATATCCGTCACGTTTCAAACATGGCTGCCTCTTACACATTGCCACCACATTTAAAATTTCCATCTTCCTTAAATTCTCTAAATTTTTTGGATGCGTTTTCGAGCAGCTCACTATGGTTTTATTCCATAAAAATAAACCCTCATTCGAAAAAAAAAAAAAAAAAATGTGAGGCAAATTCCCCATTGTCGTGAAACCCGCATAAAGATTTTCTAGCAACAAAACTCAACATTTTTATATTTATCTTTTATAAAATAAGGTTATACCTCAATAACAAATTATTGATAATAGTATTGATTCTCTGGTAGGTACAATCTGTGCATCAGTATGGTGTGGTCATCTGGGGAGGAGCTAAAAGACCGGTTTGCAGAAAATTGTAATCGTTAAAAAGACAATTATAAAAATTCGGCTACGAAAATCCTCTCGTTTCCCTACCGTGCAATTGTTGAACTATGCTAATAGCCCGACTCTGAAACAATTATATACTAAAAATGTGTTGCTGTATTTCCATAAACACCCTGAAATAATTACACTCAATAACTACAATGTTGTAGACCCGATTCTGACTTCTACTCAACGTAAGAAATACCCACCCTCAACTATAATTAACAAAATTATCGACCATCATATGTTAATCATATTCTTCATAAGTCTCTACCGTATCCAACAAAAGATTCCTTATAATATAAGCAGGAATAATTATAAAAAGAACTCCTGGACGTAGTACCTACACCTAATAATAAATTTAACACTAACTTAGTAATAAAACAAGTATTAATAATAATATCTAACAAACAATCATTCAGTTATACCATAGTAATAAGAAATATAAATACTGAGCAATAAATGGTGGTATTTCACCACGCAGCGAAACCTCGTTCGGCCAAATAAAAGCATTTTTTGCTTTAAAAAAAATAAAAAAATATAAAAATAAATGCCGATAAACTACGCTGAAAATATTGCCACTTTTCTTTAATCTGTAAATATTTCATCTTGTATTATTTTTTGCTTCGAATCTACCAAGGTAGCAGAAGCTATGTTTTCACTTTTCAATGTTGAAAAAAAAGTTCTCCAAAATAAAATTTCCACTCGCGTTTTACGTTTTAGATCTTCCTGATCAATTTTGGTTCCGTGTCTGTAGGTCATGAAATCCTTGAGACAGCCATAACTTCTACATTAGTCATCCGATTTCGATGAAATTGTCAGGGATAGTGCGAGTTGGCGAGTAGATGGTCCCTTATGAAAACTATCACCCCCGGACTGATAGTAGCCGCTGCTAATGAGCAAACGTCAAATCCTTGCCACAGCTATTACAGCTATTATAGCTACTATATAGAAGTTACAATAACTTCTACATTTCCCATCTGATTTCGATGAAATTTTCAGGAATTATGCGAGTTGGAGTGGATATAGTTCCCTATGAAAAGCATGGCCCTCAAATTGAAAGTATATTATGCGCATGCGCAAACGTGAAATCCTTGTAACAGCCAGAACTTCTACATTATCCTACAATATTCAGTGGTTGGTTATTTATACAATCGGGTTATGGATACGAGGAAGCTATGAGTCACACCCACTTGTCAGACTTTTTTTCCTTGGAACATTGTGCCAGTAAATATTATTCATTCATTCATTTTTTAGCGGTAAAAAACCAAGATCCAATTTTGGTGAAATTATCAGGATTTTTTTACGTTCCCGTATGAACTCGATCGCCATCGGACTTTCAGTGGCGTCAGCTAACTTAATTTTCTTCAATCATCAATTTCTCACGATACAATGACCCGATTTCGTTCGAATTAGAAGGGAATTTTAGGGCTGGCGTGATCTAGAAGCCATGGTACCAGGAAGAAAGTAGGAAATCATCAATATAACTAATATAAACTTCTCTACCAACAAGATCATGAAAAATCACGTTATCACAGGAGAGATTTATTTATCAGGTACTGCTTGTTGACTCAAATATTTTTTACCAACTTATCGGCTATAGGTATTCATGGTATGCTACATGATGAAGCTATTGTTCCTCATACACTACTCCTCACACTTCGTAAAATACCCACTGGGAGCAAAATTATCACGGAAATAATTGATACATATCAAAGCTACCTAAATTAATGATGAAGTTCCAAGTTTTCTACATAATATAACTTGAATTGGAGGATCAATTTTCGGATCCGATATCAACTATGAATCAATTGTGCTACCTTAGAAAACCAAAAAGTCAAAATCGACTGCACCCCCAGTCCACTCGTATCGCACGTAGTTGCTCCACTTGTATCGCATGGCGTCCAGTATAAACACCGCTTCAGGATGTGTGACGCGGCATGTGTCAGATTACAGCACCACTCATCGTGAAGGATCCCAGAAAAAATATAATGAGCGCTGAGTGTCCTCCGAGCACTCTTCAACATCTTGGCCGACACTTCATTCTTGCTGTCATAGCAAGCTAGTGAAAAATCGAAACCGGTACCACCAAAGGTGCCGACTGCCGCTCTGAGCTAAACGCTATCTTGACGCCTGATTTCAGTGAAGGGGCAGCGATTAGATCTAACTTTCTTGTCAAAAACACCTACGTGTGTTGCATCTTGCATCAAACTGATTTAACGCAGGCTATGTCGATCAGAGCAATTACTTTTCTATGTAACTGACGAGGCAGCGCATTTTATCACCAAGAACATTAATACGATGTACCAAGCTTATAATTTCGTTCGTAATACTTGTTCGAAAAAGGTTAGCTACAAAGAGGACTGAGCTATAAGAAAAATATTGCTAGAAGGGCGTTGTACAGTTTACTGAATTTTCAGCCAGTAACCTACACCACCTTAGGTAAAAGGTAAACCCAATAAACAGTTGGTAGAATAAATAATTTACCAAAGAAAAAATCGAAAAATTACGAGAAAGAGACAAATACATGGTTTCTACTCTGTAACATCATTGAATGAAATCATTCGATAATTCATTCTCAGGATATCATATTCGCCCCAATCACACGGGGAAGGAACGGTAACACTTTCTCGAACTTATTGCTCCCAGTTAGTAATAAAGGTATATTGAAAGTTCCTTTAACCGCTTCGATATCAAAAACTGATAATTGAGGACATTTTGGGCAGCTTCCAGCTTCTCCTTGTAACGTTATTTTACTCATAAACCACGATAAATTCTTTAGAAAATACTCTCTCCGTGAAAATTGGAAATTTGATCTAAAATAATGCTTGGAGCATACTTTCAAACATTCTTGGATCTTTTCTAGTAGCTCTCATGAAAAGAAAGCAATTAAAAATGGAATGGAAATCGCATTTTCGACATTTCACACCTTTTGTAGCGACTGATGTCGTTTGGAACTACATAAAAACAACTGAAGACAAAATTAGGTTTGGAGATGACAAGTAGATTTTCGAATATTTCAGGTGGCGAAATGATCAGACTTGTTTTGTTTATTCATAAACAAGAATTGAAGATTTCATGAACAAGAATTGGATAAATTAAAAATATACATATGTATAACTCACATCCGAGGACAACTTGAACTATTCACACTTTTACAGTGATCAGTAGTCGTATATAACAAGTAGAACATGTTAGGAGAGCCAGTTAGGATTAGCCCAACACCTCCCATTCCAACTTCCCTCCAATTCCATCCAATGTCTTTCTATTAGGTATTTGTCCAACTCCAAGTCAAATCCCCCCAACGAGACCGACGGAGTCATGGTCAGGAGAAGGAGAGGGGGGACCGGCTTGGGAATTCGTTCCCCAATGTAATTTGATTAGTTTGTCACTCTTTTATGGTGTCGAAGGAGGTGAGAGGGGGTTGATCAGAATGTATTCACCGCTGTTCCGAACTTCTCTGAAACCCTAACTAAAGGTGAATAGGGCGTTACAGAGGGACCGGCCGACCGGGTGACCGACTCGTTTTAAACGGGTCCCCGTCAACAATCGACTAACTCAAGTTGGCGTGTCGACCGTGATAAACCCACCATAAAACGTCAACAAGGTTCTTACAGCCACGCCCACTCTCAACTGACATAATGAAGGACTTGAGAATGAGCGAGTGGATCAACTCGTGAACTGTCCATTATTAACGGATCAGGTTATAACTCGACGACTCCTCACAATTTCGCAGTGAACGGCTTAATCCAATTAGTGCCCGACGTGAAGAATTGGTCCATTCAACAATCAAGACGGGGCAGTGGAAAGAGATAGGTTGGTAAATGACTTCCACTGTCATTTCATATATACCTAACCGTCGTCTGATGATACAGGAATCAAGGAGATACAAGGATGATACAAGGAGGGTTCGGATTATTTAGCGCTTCATGCACCTTACACCATCGCTAAAACTCAAAAACGTCGGTGAAGTGGGTGTGGCGCTTCCCGTATTCTTCCCATGATTGTATGGATGATCCCTCCAGCCTCATTATCTTCTAGAAGATGGCGCTCGCGTCACATCAAAAGTTTTCCCAGAGTTTCTCAGCCTCCACAAAAGATCTTCTCAATTAGAAAACGGGGATGTATCTGTTGAAGATGGATTTCCAACATGTTATGCTAATTTGTTCCTATGTACGTTGCTTTGTAAGCATGTGTTAATTGTAGTTTCACATGTAAGCATGTTAATTAAATTTTTCACTTGTGAAAAGTATTCGAGCGCGTTCTTACTTTAACAGTATTCAGAATAAGTAAATGAAGGTTTCCATCATTGATTTTTTACCATACTATAATTACTATTTTCCATACTATAATTATTTTTTGAAATCGCAGAATTCGGACTATTTATGGTGTTGAATAAAAGAGATAGCTTGCATAATCATTATCATTGATAACACTAGATTACAAAATTTAGGGGTGGTCTGGCTGCCTCGTTCTTTCACCACTTTTCTTAAGGTATTTGATGCGCTGAATCCGAATCTGACGTTAGTTTTTTTGTTCATGTCGGATTTTCAAGATATAGCTAGTTTTAAGATTTTTCTAGTTCTCACTTTTCTTCATTTTTAGTGACCACTCATCTTGCTCAAATCTCCTCAAAAAGTACTCAGACCTATTGGAATTTTCATTTAAAATCCGAATATGTACTTAGTTTTTAAGTAAAGTTGTGTTAAACCCCCTATTTTTCACAAAACGTATAAAAAAACACCGGTTCTCAACGTTTTTTCTTCGGGGTTTCCCTTACATTTTGCCACTTGAAAAAAAATTAAGGCTAAAAAAATTGTTCTCGGGTTTTTACTTTGTAGGGGGGACACCCCAGAGGAGAATGAGACCAATCGCAGCCTCCTTAAACCATTAATATCGAAGGAATGAGCTTTTTCATGGCACTGAGATGAAAATTCACAAAAACAGTTAATTAATTTTTCGAGATCACTATGAGCGTTCCTAAATCTGTTTTCCTCAAATGGATTTTCCTTTCTTCTATATCTTTTATACTTGTCACCAATTAAGAGCAAGATCGAAAATAGGTACTCATAGGGGAAGTAAATCATAATTGGGAAACTCTTGTTTTGTTAAGTGATTTTAATTCAGTTTTACAAACGAAACATAATAAACTGCAGAAAAGTTAACAGTGTAAATCTTTTTCATGAAGGCTCAGATGAATCAATAGTTGGTACAATGTTTGGTTATTCCTCCACCTCATAGGTTTCATCGCCGGCATCATTGTAGAGAAAACTTCGCCTCCTGAGGTAAATCTCTTTTTAAGGTCCAACAATAGTCCGCCATCACATGAACGTCCCAATACCCTTCGTACCGTTCTTCCATGGTTTTCATATCTTGGTGGAACCTCTGAGGTGGAGGAATAACCAAACATTGTACCAACTATTGATTCATCTGAGCGTTCATGAAAAAGATTTACACCGTTAACTTTTCTGCAGTTTATTGTGTTTCGTTTGTAAAACTGAATTAAAATCACTTAACAAAACAAGAGTTTCCCAATTATGATTTACTCCCCCTATGAGTACCTATTTTCGATCTTACTCTTAATAGGTGACAAGTGTAAAAAATGTAGAAGTAAGGAAAATCCATTTGAGGAAAACAGATTTAGGAACGCACATACGTATCTTGAAAAATTAATTAACGGTTTTTGTGAATTTTCATCTCAGTGCCATGAAAAAGCTCATTCCTTCTATAATAATAGGTTTAGGAGGCTGCGATTGGTCTCATTCTCCTCTGGGGTGTCCTCCCTACAAAGTAAAAGCCCGAGAACATTTTTTGTAGCCTTTATTTTTTTTTCAAGTGGCAAAATGTAAGGGAAAACCCGAAGAAAAAAAGTTGAGAACCGGTGTTTTTTGATACGTTTTGTGGAAAATAGGGGGTTTAACACAACTTTACTTAAAAGCTAAGTACCTACATATTCGGATTCTTCATGAAATTTCCTTTAAGTCTGAGTACTTTTTGAGGAGATTTGACCAAGATGAGTGCTCACTAAAAAATTAAGAAAAGTGAGAACTAGAAAGTCTTAAAACAAGCTATATCTTGAAAATCCGACATAAACAAAAAAAAAACTAACGTCAGATTCGGATTCAGCGCATCAAATACCTTAAGAAAAGTGGTGGAAGAACGAGGCAGCCAGACCACCCCTAAATTTTGTAATCTAGTATAATTGATGAATGATTGGTTATAAACTCGATTCTTGCATAATTGGAGACGGGAAGAGTAAATGATGATTGCCTAGGGACACTTGTTAAAAATAGTAAGTCAAAGTCAATCAATTATAAATGTTTTCGAAAATCGCCATTTTTCAGGCTAATGATTCCCCCATAATAATTAGCGCTAACTTGGTGCACTCAACTAGAAAAAACTACCCCAAGACCACAGCTTTCCAACGGTAGGTATGTCAGTTTCAAGGTTTTAGAGAGAACTTTCTTGAAAAAATTGAGTATTATGCGAAAAAAAACGTGATTGTTGAGGCATATTTCGCCGAGTCGACCAAGTATCATAGCTTTCACTTTTCAAGGATTAAAATATTAAGTTCTTCAGGATCAAATTTCCACTCGCATTTTACAGTCGAGTATTTGACAGTCGATCTGTGTGTCTGCAGATCCTTGTAAAACGCAAATGGGTCCACTGATAGCCGAGAAAAATTGGGAAAATGATTAAGTTTCTGTCTCTCTCTTTTCTCAGTATAGTTGTCTCTCTGGAACTCTCCTCATCTCCTTTAGCCTCAAGAGGTAATCAAAACTTACTCTAAATAACCTCTAATTTTGAACGAAATTGGAAAAGTATTAAGGAAATTTTTTTTGAGGTATAGTTACATTCAATTAATTAAATTAACTATAATTATATACTAAATTAATATAATTAATCTTGATTAACTAATCATATATAATTAATTACTGATATAATTAATTTGCTAATCGCTGAAGGAAGTTTATCTTAGTGTATATCAGATGATCAAATACGATATTTTTTGTTTCTTCGAATAGAATTTCATGGCAGGTAAAACTTAAGACCGGGGATCTTTCAGAAAAGATCAACTATATAGAAAAATAATAAACCGTTGTGTAATGATTAGCAACGTTTTTCATACAGGTGTCCGCAAAACGGATCTATGTGTTGTAATTATTCGATTTTGTTGAATTTTCAGGAATTGTGCGAGTTGACGTGTAGATGATCCCCCATGAAATGCATCGCCTCAGAATATTGATAGTAGCCTCCTACGAATAGATAGTTGCCTTCTACATTTTTCATCTGAATTAGATGACATTTTAGAGCTTGTGTGGGTTTGCGTGTAGATGGTTCCCTATGAGAGTAGTGCAGGTTACTTAGTACTTGTTACTAGGTACTTGGTTCTTGTTTGAGGGAGATTGATGTTTTGGGATCACCTACAATGCATCGGATCATCCATACAATCGGGTTATGAATACGAGCAAGCTATGTGCCACACCCTGACTTGACAGACTCAGACTTGTGTTCATTAGACTTTTTCAATTATCCGTCCCTTAAAATTTCGAGTTCTTAATAACGTAAATTAAATAAAAACACTGGAGTTATTCAGATTTTAGAACAAAGTGCAAAGCTGTGGCAACATGTACCGATTTTTACGACTGTTCCTAGTTGCTTCCAGTTTTCGGCAACTGCTGTAATGCTATTGATTTATTTTTTTCCAATTCATTGACGATTCTTAATAATACATTCTTAACCTATTCGTAAGCATATGCAAGCGTAATTAAGTTAAGAATGAATTTATAATTCTTCAAACAGTTATATTAGGTGTATTTGGGCTCCTAGTTGGATCGTGTCTATCGAACATTAGTTAACAATTGGACTCTAGAGAGGAAAACTCTGCGATCACAGGACCAATTTTTGAGCAGACAGACAAAGACCATGAGAGCAACATATGAAAGATATTTGCCCTCAAAACTTCTCATTTCCTCAAGCCGGTTCAACGTAAGAACACTATACCATGGGCGACGATGCACAGCAATATATTTTATTCATTGCCCACGATGTTACAGGCTCACAACTAAACCGGTGAGTCCCATATCTCGCCGGTCCCCAAGACTTTTTTATTTGGAAAGATATAACTGACACCGGCGGGAGGGTCAGGAGATATGGAAGGAAGAAGGCGGGAGTTTCATATTTTTATTTGCTCCATCTCCGAATGCCTATGGGAAGTAAGAAAGTCCCGACCGGTAATCCAGGTCGCGCGGTCTTCAAACCGTCACCTCTCGCCCAAAGAGGCCCTTTCCCTGTATTTATATGGACGGAAGACTTCCGTGTTTCCGTTTTTATTTCCATTCGTTTTGTCTCCCTTTTTTCCTCCGTCTAGGGAAATGAGAAAATCCTCAGCGGGACTGTACGTGTTCAGCAATCTACACGTAGTGGCAGAGAACAATTGTAGTTGTATCAACCTAGAACTCTCTTAAACCAGAATATTCCTAGAATGAGGAAGATCAAATAACGGGTCAACTCTCTACCATCATTAGTTATAGGAAATTTCCAGTAATTTACAGCAATGCTGACCTTATCCTCATCAATTAGCACTCCTTGTGTATAATCTTGTAAAGATTATTTTCACAGAACGTTTTGGAGTGATTCGAAGATATGTGAAGATTATTTGAATTTGGAACCCCGATAAAAGATTATTCCAATTTTCAAAATATAAACATATTGCTTAAAGCCCAAAAAGACGGAAACGGACTCATCTTCGCAACGCATTTCTAACCTTCATTTTAACTTCAGTTCGTTTTCGGTTTCAATGAAAACAAATTTTCCACTACTTTAGACTGGGAAGCAAAATCATGATAATTCTAAATATTGTAATTATTTATCGCGATTTATCAGAAAAAAATTATGCTTAATGTAGACTGGATTAGGCACTATACCTAATATTTGATACATAGAAATTATGATCAAAATCATCTCTATAAAGGTACATTGATAATCAACAGAAAGACTTCTTTCGAAATCGGAAATTTTTCTGGTCTATGGGAGTAAGGAAAATAGTGGGTAGTTCCGTAGCAGATGTTGTATCATCTTTCCCTCGTCAATGTTAACATGGAACCAGCCAAACTTGAACTAGACCGGGTTGGAACTTGGAACTTAGTTAGCTCAAGGTTTTGCCGATAAAACCACGCTCTTTCACAGCATACTGACGAAGCTTGCGAGCGACCGACTCAACGCATATAACCAATACAACTAGACTCTCAGTTGATTTTTATAACGGCATTTCAGCTCAATTACAATATCTATGATAGTACATAGTATATGAGCGAGTAATTGACATGTAACTCAACGGTGTTTGAGGTAAGGGAAGTATTTCAAATGGATTTGTAAGATGTGATTGAAGAATCGAGTGTCGGTTGTCGGTTTGTTCCAAAGCAAAGTATTCCAGTATTCCAAAACTGTCTACATTGGAGTGTCTAGGACAAAGTTGTACAAAATCATGGTCCTTTCGGTTCATTATTTTCAATAATGAACCTTTGGAATCGACCAAGAAAATCAATTTTTTAACCCCCCTCAATATTTGTTGGTTAACGTTCCAAGATACGTATGTAGAATCCGAAAATCGAATAAACAATTTTCCATCCGTCCACCGTACGCGGCACTTTCCTTAGTTCCCATGGACCGATATTGATGAAATTTGGTAAATGGGCTCCTTTCGGGCTCTAGTTGTTCCCCGAAGACTTTGGTTTGTGTGGGTAACTTCTAAAGGTTGACATCTTTAAAAGGCCCTAACTGAAAAAATTTAGATATAAAGGTATCGTTTTTCCATCAATTTAAGATAGTATTGAATTTTTAGAGACCACGCGGAGCCCTGCAGGACAAACCGTTCGCTCCCTACGAGAATTAAAGGGTTGGACTTACGATGAATCAGAAAAACGAGAGTGAATCGTAAAAGAGGCCTGATCTCTGTTCAAATTTTAGCTGAACGAAATGCGATCGATGTTTTCTTTCATGTTAGTTGGTGGTAACAATGGCAAAGCCTTGTTCTTTGCAGACGAGTGATCTATATAGAAAAATAATAAACCTTTGTGTAATAATTTGCAGCTTTTTTTGCTTCCAAGTTTACCAAGGTAGAAGAAGCTTTGTTTTCACTTTTCAAGGTAGAAAATTTTGTTTCTCCAAAATCGAAATTTCCACTCGCGTTTTACGTTTCAGATCTTCAACAATTTTGGTTCCGCGTCTGTGTGTCTGTCAAGAAATCCTAGCCACAGCCATAACTTCTACATTTATCATCTAAGTTCTTCAGGGATTGTGCGGATTGGCGTGTAAATGGTCCCCTATGAAAATCATCACCCCCGGATAGATAGTAGCCGCTGCACATGCGCAAACGTGTATTTCCTTGTTACAGCCATAATCTCTACATTTCTCAACTGATTTCGATAAAACTTTCAGGTATCATGCGAGTTGGGGTGGAGATGGTCCCCTATGAAATCATGGGTTCCAAATCGAAAGTATTTTGTGCGCATGCGCAAACGTGTTTCTACATAGATCACTCGTCTGCGAAGAACAAAGCTTTGCCATTGTTACCACCAACCAACATGAAAGAAAACATCGGTCGCATTTCGTTCAGCTCAAATTTGAACAGAGATTAGGCCTCTTTTGCGATTCACTCTCGTGTTTCTGCATATTGTTTCCAACAACATTATTCAGAGATTGTGCGGGTTGACGTGTAGAGTCACCTATGAGGATAGTGGAAGGTACTTTGAGATTGATGTTTTGAGATACATCGGATCAAATGCACAAGCGGGTTATGGATACGAGAAAGCTATGTGCCACACCCACTTGACAGACTTTTTTTAATTTAAGGTTTTTGCTTGTTAGCCAAGTACCTAAATTAAACCAGTTTCAACACCTCCCCGTCCTTGGACAAATTTCTTAGTTTGGCGAATTCTCTTTTATTCGTTAAACGTACAAAACAGTAGCCTAAAGACATTAGATTGTTGGTAAGCTACATGATAATTATGCTTGTCTATCCTCACTGTTTAGTTGAGTGCTGTCATTCATTGGGGTAACATCTCTTTTGGGAGCTCTGCATTCTTTGTGTAATTTGAGTGGGCAGTTGAGGGAATTTTGTAGTGAAAATTGGCAGAGACCTTCATCTTGGTGAGATCTTTCATTTTTTACACACTTTCCTTACCAGCTAGCCCTTGTTGTCCTTATAAAGGGCACATGCCCTTTACTGTCAGTTCTATTTGTTTTTTGTGGTTTCCCTTTGTGGAATTGTGTTGCCTGGGACTTGATTAACATTTTATCAAAATTTGGTGAAATTCTATGGAATAGTTTTCTAGATATTACCCTTTTAGTGTTAATAATAGGAAGGGCCTGAAACCACATAGTTCCCATGCGGCATTAAGAGGAGGTTTCATTGAGGCTTCCCAATCAGTGCTGCCAACTCTGGCCAGTTTGCTGTAGAATAGGGATAATCAGATTAATTATAATAATAATATTAGAATTACATCTACAGGGCCCATACTTAAGATTAATATTAGGCAAGGTGTTAGGAAAATTTTCACATAGGGGTTGACTACCCCCCACTAACAGGGGGTAAGTTATAAAATTTTTATTTTTGTTTTGGGTTTGTCTCTTTGAGATAGACTCAAAAATAGTTGGTGGGGTATACCCCTCCCCCTCCACTAATCTGCTAAGGGGCATAAACCTGTTTTATTATACCATTGTGTTGGGGAGGTAGTGGGACGGAAAAAAATCGTTGGGGGGGTACCCCCTCCACCCTTAGATTTTGTTCTATGAGTAAGGGCTCCGTGACCGTTTGACCGATTTCGACCAAACGAACTCTGTTTGGTGTAAAACTGTGTCCTGAACAAGTTTTAGGAGGAGGGGTAAGTGAATTATTGGCAGATGCCATTCGAACTCACTCTTCCAGGGACAAGGTACGTTGGGCCAGGGAATAGTCTATACGCGGGTGAGCCTACTTGCCACGCGGACCAGATTGCTAAGGAGCACGACTGGGCTTATCACTACGCAAGGTCAGCCAGCGAGGTCAGGAAAGCTGACAGGGCTGGTATCGCCGGGTTCGCCGCCGACTTAGTAGTGTCAGGGAACCCCGCTTCATTGATAGGAACTGTAGGTCTGAGTGTTAAATACGGAGTGGAGACGGTTACAGGTATCTTATACCCAACGGGACTGAACGGCTTCGCGAAGAATAAGAAGGAGCCTACGATTAAGGAGGTTCGAGAGTACCACCAATCGTTGGACGACGCTCGCGAGGCTGAGGACAATAATAACAAAAATAGGAAACGGGGAAGCGGCTTGGTAGTGACCCTACCCCCTGAGAGAGGAAATACTGAGCAGAAAAAGGGTACACGGTTGGCTGAACTTCCCAAGAGGAAGATACCCTCCCTGGTAGTGTCAGACGCAAGGAGAGGTGAAGTCTCGGCGACTAAAAGATCGACCGAGAAGTACTCTCCATATAACGCTCCACCGGGTTATAAGGAACAGGCATCTTGGAAGACGGTTACCGATATTCCAGTTGGACCTGAGTTCTTCGGAAAGAAGAAAAAGGTTATACCGGTATCCTGTGGGAAGGTAGGCTGTGTCAGCCAAGACACTTCCTCTGCCAGTGATACCTGGGTGGCGCCGGCACCACTGGAAAAAGGCTTCTTCTCCAAGCGTATCCAGTGGGATACCCCACCCCACTCGGATAGCGAGGAAAGAGTCAAAGCTCTAGCGAAGGAAGTTACAGGGACTAGGCACTTCAAGCCAGTGCAGGCAAACACTGTGGCATATCCTGTCAACATGAATTCTACGATGATGGCAAGTGACAGCATTGGGGCCTTCGAGGATATCCGCGGGGTCTTGGAGGACTGGAAAGTGTTTGTGTCGAGCAGTGACAACATGCCACCTTCCAGGGCCAGCACCTGTCAAAGAAGATTCTTTGACAAAATAGAGGTGGCGGCAACAAAGTTGAAGAAGATCATGGGCGAGCAGGCGACTGAGCTGATGTTCCTACGGAACATCTCTGATAAGGTTGAGAGGTTAACGGAGGCTGTGGTGAACATCGAGGCAAGAAATGCCGCACCTGCTGCTCCGATGGCCTCTGATGATGGTATGGCCATGATCGAGGGAATGCCTCAGGCCATAACCCTCCTTGAGCAAATCTTTAGGAACGAACTCACCACGACCAGGGACACATTCCTAGAGCGCCTTGCCCAAGTTGAGAATAAGGTCCAAGGGATCAGTGGAGAGTTTGAGAGAATGAGGCGCGAGGATCTTGTCCCTCTGGGCAGGAAAATGGACGTGGCTAACAGAAACATTAAGGATGTTGTTTGTGACGGTGCTGGAGCCGGGAATCGTGCTGCAAAAGGAGCACCCGGCCCGTCGGTCAAAACTGGAGCCATCCCCAAGAGGCTCGAGGTGACAGGACCCCTGGCGTCGGATTCAGACTCTGAATGGACCGAGGTCAGCGCTAGGAACAAAAGAAAAAGGCCTGAACTCGGATCTTCACCACAGAAGGAGGGAAAGAAGAAGACGAGCAGGTATAATGCTCCCACCTCGACGGCTGCTACAGATACAGATGGTGGCAAAGACATGCAGAAGGTGGTCAGAAGAAGGAGGAAATCCAAGAAAGCGACTACCACACCTTCGGCTCGGCTGTATGCTGATGCAGTGAAGGCACGAGTAGAAAGAGCCAGCCAGGTACCAACAAAGCCCCGGGTCGACCCAATCTTGGTGACAAAGGTCAGGGACGAGAAGCCTAAGGATGATCAGGGGCCAAACTACTCACCCCCATCCCTCCGTAAGAAGATCAGAGAAGAGGCGAACCCCGCTGAACTCGGCATTGGCTTGGACCTGTGCAGGCCTGCCTATGATGGGAGGCTTATGCTCAGGACTAGAAATGCGGAGGAATCTGAGACCCTTCTCAAGCGGCTGAGAGAGAAGGGATACGAGGCGAATCCCTCCACACCAGTGGCCAGACACATGTTGCTTAAAATCCATAGGGTGGACAGGACAGTGGGGAAGGACAACTTGTGGGAGATTATCTGGAGGCAGAACCCTCAAATTAGTGAGAAGATGACTCAAGAGATGTTCAAGGCTGGATTTGTCCCCTCATTCCAGAAAGGGAACAGGGCATTCGATGACACGATATGGGTTGTACAGGTTTCCAGGGGAGTCAGAGAGGTTCTCCTGGCCCTGGGACAGATACATGTCGAATTTGCCAGATGTAGGGTGGCAGACTATATCGATGTCACCAGATGTTACAAGTGTCAGGGCTATGGCCACACGTCCAAGAAGTGTACCGAGAGTGCTGACACATGTGGGCACTGCGCAGGGGCCCACCGTACAGATATATGTGTCAGGAAGCAGGTACAGAAACCTGCCTGTATAAATTGTAAGCGAGCGGGGAAGCCATTTGACCACTCCGTGGCAGACAGTGGTTGCCCAGCATACAGGTGGGCAGTCAAGAAGTACGCCAGGTCCGTAGAAATATGAGAGTTCTACAGCTGAACATGGACAGGGCCAGGGTGGTCACAGACGAGATCAGGAATGGTTGGAACTCTAGCAAGTGGGACATTGCCATGATTCAGGAGCCCTATACAAGGGAAGGCCGGGTTGTGGGATTGGGGCCTTTCCGGGTATTGACGGGTACTGGTGATGGTCCCCCCTTGGCGGCCATAGTGGTGGCTAATCCCGGACTCAGCGTCATGCTGCTTGGGCACCTTAGTAGCTCGCACCTCTGTGTGGTGTCGGTTGAGGGGTGTGGCAGGGGGGCGACATATTTTGTGTCGATCTACTGCCAGTACTCTGATGACATCGAACCATATCTGAGGGGAATCGAGAGGGTAATGGAAAGTCTTGCAGGGAAAGAGATTGTCATCGGTATGGACGCCAACGCCCGGTCGCGTCTGTGGTTTAGCCATGTATTGGACCAGATGGGACCAGCTGGCACGCACAGGAGACCGTGGAATCGTGGAGAACTGCTTGAGGACACCATCCTGCGCTATGATCTTGTGGTGATTAATAAACCAAACCAGCCACCCACATTTTGTGGGGCTGCTGGTGGCAGCTCTAACATTGACGTCACCCTTGCAGCACACTCTGCTGCCCTGAGAACGAGGGGATGGAGGGTTGAACCTGACAGCACCTCAAGCCAGCATGCGTCCATTAGATTTGAGCTGGCTGACAGGGGTGAGAGGTGTACTGGACCTAGGGCGAAGGGCCGTTTCAATTGTTCCAGGGCTAATTGGGAGAGATTCGAAGAGCTGGTGTCTGAGCGGCTGAGAAGACACCACTTCCGCCCACTGCAAACGAGGGATGATGTTGAGTATGCAGTGGATGTACTGGAGTCCACTCTTGTTGGGGCCGCATCAGGATCCATGCCAGTGGTTGGGAATCCCCCTGTGAAGGCCCCTTGGTGGTCCCACAGGCTGGAAATCAAGAAGAAAGCGGTCCTTCGACTTAGGAACAGAAACAGGCGCCTGAAACATCGGGCATCTAACGAGCAGAAGGAGGAGTATAAGACTGCCAAGGTAGAATATACTAAGATGGTGCAGACTGCTCGTCGGAGGGATTGGCGTGAGTATGTTACGGCCAACAGCAGGGAAGAACCTTGGGGGAAACCGTACAGAATAGTTACGGAATCCAAACTGCCGTACACTCTCACGGCACTCCAGGGGAAGAACCCTACCGACTGGACCCAGGCAGCCACTGACCTCCTTGCGGCGCTGTTTCCGGACGATGATCGCAACGAAACTGCGCCGCAGGAGGAGATTCGTTCTGTGACGGAACACAGTTTAGTTTTAAGTAATAGTGATAGTTTAAGTGATAATGACATTGTTAGCGACGGAGTGATAGAGACACTTGTGAAATCAATGAAGCGGGGAAAAGCTCCAGGTCCTGACAGAATAGAGGCTGAGATGCTGAGGAGGGCATGGCACCTGGTCTGCCCATGGTACTGTGAGGTATTCCGAGCCTGCCTTAGATTGGGGGTATTCCCCTCTAAGTGGAAGAATGGCAAACTATGTGTGCTGAGGAAAGGCGTCGAAAGGGAGCCGTCAGATCCCAAAGGGTTGCGTCCCTTGTGCCTCCTCAGTATCCCTGGAAAGGTCCTGGAGAAGGTGATAGTGAGAGAGCTTGAGCCCGTTCTGGCAGCTGGATCAGGGTCTCAATATGGCTTTGTAAGTGGACGCTCTACGGTGGGTGCCATTGCCAGATTGAGGGAAATGGTCGACGTGGCGGACACGGCGTACGTCCTGGGAATATTTGTTGATATTCGTGGGGCGTTTGACAATGTCTGGTGGCCGGCCGTCTTAATGGGACTGCTCCAACGCAATGTGGGTCCAGCAGTATACAATATATTGCTGGACTACTTCCGTGACAGGTGGGTGGAGTTCTCTGAGGGAAACAAGACAGTGAGAAAGGCCCTGAGTAAAGGATGTCCGCAGGGGTCCGTATTAGGTCCTCGTCTGTGGAACATTTTGTTCGACAATGTCCTGGAGGCTATCAGCGCCACAGAGACTGAGGTGGTGGCCTATGCGGATGATCTGGTAGTTTTAATTAAGGGAAACAGTAGGAGGGCATTGGAGATGGAGGGCAATCGTATCATGAGTACCCTGACTGCAGAGTGTAGCTCAATAAAGCTCACTATTGCTGGGGACAAGACTGTCATGATGCTATTGAAGGGGAGTCTTAGCTCTGGAAGGCCTCCCATATTAAGGATGGGGAACGACAGGCTGAGATACGTGAGCACATTTAAGTACCTGGGTATTACACTCGGCGAAAGAATGCGTGTGGATGCTCACATATCCAAGGTTGGTACGAAAGCCTTGGCCGCCTTCATGAGGGTGTGCAGGCTTGCGGGCTCTGACTGGGGTTGTGGATACAGAGAGCTTGTAATGATCTACAAAGGACTCTTCCTGGGAATCCTTTTGTACGGTGTGCAGGCCTGGGCGGATCTCATGAGTGCTGATAGGTGGCAGAAGCTTGGGCGCTTCCAGAGAAGAGCCTTATTGAAGGTGAACCGGGCATATGCAACTTCAGCCACAAGTGCGATGCCTGTCCTTGCGGGGGTTCTACCTGTCAAGTATGAAGGATGGCGCAGATGGGCGATGTACCGAATTAAAAGAGATATGGCCTACTCCATCCCAGGATTGGTGGTAGTAGAAGATACAGATCCTACTCTGGCAAGATCGGTACGGGTGCAGAGACTTGAAGATGCCATTTTGGCTGCATGGCAGCAGGACTGGGACAGAGAAGTGACGGGAAGGCTCACCCACAGATTCTTCCCGAGGGTGAGAGACCGGTTGGAAATGAAGTGGGTGGCCCCAGTTCACGAACTGACTCAGTTCCTTGTTGGTCATGGGGAGTTTTCGGCCAAGTTATATAAACTAGGCTTGCATCAGGTTCAGCAGCCATGCTCATGTGGTGGAGAAGAGCTGGCAGACCATGTTTTGCTGGACTGCCCAGACTATGAAAATCTGCGGAACGCATGTGGTTTGAGAGGGCTTGACCCTGCAAATATGGTGAGCTCCTCAGAGAACATATCCGCACTGAAGAGATTCTCTGAGGTTGCCATCGCCATGCTGGCCCGGCGACACCATGTACATAGCCTAGGGACATAAGCCAAGTAGATAAGCAGATAAGGTATATTGTAAGAAATGTATATAGTAGACATAGTGTGATATATATATACTACTAGGATAAGTGTATATAGTACCTTAAGACTAGGATATGGATTAGGGCTCCTACCTGGCTGCACAATTCCATGAGGAGGGGTGTAGACAGGGGAAGTAGGCTAGGGGCAGATCCAACAACTAGGGGAACCACCAGACATGATCATTGAAGACTGTTTGCCGCCTTCAATTGATCCCCCGTAACAAAGTGGTAGCACTCGTGCGAGCACAAAGCTGGTAGTGCTTAGGTCCTAGTGACCATACTAGCAGGCAAACAGGGGACCGTCTCCCACTATCAAGCTCTCGTAATGCTCGAGCTGGAATTTTCTAGATGATAGTAAAGCGGTGGGATCAGGTACAAATTCTCTGATCCGGGCCTGTGACCAGTCATGGCATCTGGGGCTGAGATTGTGCCAGTTCACTGGCGGGCAGTCTCATCTCAACACTGGTACCGCGGGAGGGGGGAGCCCCAGGCTACCGATACAATGACTCTGTCAAAGTATCACTTGCCTGCCCCCCAAATGAGGTAGGATTCGCGGGGGCCGTGGTTTATACTGCCCTGGGAGACAAAATTCATCTGTATCCCCGGGAAGGGATCCATGTGTCATGGCCAGCGAGGATGGCCCTGATACATGGAACCCGACATGTGAGTTTTGTGAATTACCAAAAACTCGGGCGCCGACCTGCATAGTCGGTAGTGCGTGCTAGACGTGCGCCTCAACCTGTAGGTTATCACAGGGACTTGCAAATATGCAAGGTCACTGATTGTGCAAACAATCCCTCTCAGGAGGAGTTTTTCTCTTGCTGCTTGCAGCAAGGGGGGAGACTATAGAGTCGCAAGACCCCAGGAATCCCTAAATCGACCTTCACTCTGAAGGAAGAATAGTATCCTCACTGTTTGGTGAGGCTTCTTCCTACGACGGGTTAACCCCTGGACGGTCCCCTGCGAATGTCATACCAATGGTATCTACATCTACGTCTTACCTAAACTAATGGAAGCCAATGATCACGTGTAAATTTGGTTTTCCGAAAACTTCAATTTCTCGTGATCAAATTTCGCGATTTATGACACATTTGGAGGGAAGTTTGGGGCTGACTCACGATTTGTAGGAGTGCACGTGTGGAAATACATCATAATCGGGATTTATTCGTGTTGGTGTTTACAAGTACAATTCAGAAAACTATCAACACGATCGATAATATCATTGTCTCATTTTCTGTAACCCCTTCCCTACCCCTGGCAACAATGAAAGTTTTTGGTGTGAACCCCCTCCATCCACAAACCATGAAAACCAAGGAATCGGAAAACACATTGATTCCAGATCCTTGAGGATTTAACGGAGGTATGCTAAGGAACATTCATAGTATCCTCAGAGAGGAGGTGGGAGTCGTTTAGGTGGGTCATTCATCAGGTCGAAGGAGGAGGTGAGGTCGGCAATAATGCGACGGTCCTCGAGGCGGGTAAGCCCTGTTCGTAATCCAGTGGATCCTAAGTCGAAATCTTCAGGTGGTATACGAGGCAAGGTTACGCAGGCTGAACATTCGCTGAACACGTACCAACAACGATTTATGTATTTTCTCCATAGTGAGCTATATCTATACTGTACCTCTTGGGAACCATGTTATTGATCAGTATTTGATTGTTGGGACAACCAAGATCCTGTACTGCCGAATAATCGATCAGAGGATTCACGGGTATCCTTCTTTATAAAACTCATCTAGTCAACGAGAAGTTCAAATATTTTTAGTACTCGAAAGTCACTCAAATGTCATATTGCGAAAGTGGCGCCTTATTAATTTCGGGAACTGTTTCCAGTCATAACTTCATTAAATTTAATAATCATAGTAGTGCTAGGATTATATTTAAAGCTACTGTAGATTAGCAAAATTGAAAGATATTGAAAGTGATATGCATTTTATATGGGTCAAGCCACATACTGATTGCAATATAACGACAAAGTAGACCGGGCGGCAATGAAGGCAGCAGTGATAGAAGAGTTTGGACGATATTATCTAAGGTAGAGTGGGGCAAGTGCACACCAATGCTCACAAACGTTCACTTTAAACTGTGATAGAAGCGTTGTTTTTACAGTTATCTCAATGTTTTTTCGATTTTTATATTTGTCAGATAGCTCTTTATCGAAATTCATATCGTGAATTTGATTACCTGTGTGAAATGGGCCATAGACGCCCAGCCATAGATTTAAGGCGCGCCTAGACTAACCCGCAACACTTCCCGAGCCGCGCGGCCACATGATTCCGTTACAACAGAACTTCTTATTCGCCCAACTTCTCGAATCCATCAAAAAACGAATCTCCACTGAAATTTTCTTGAAGTTCTGACATGAATGAAGCCTGCAGAACTAAGGACAACCATTTTCAACAGCATTAATTCGTGCATTCAACAAGATAGGTAATAGGTAGGTACAATAGTACGCAGAGTTGAACATACTGTTAACTAAATTACTTTTTTAAATCGAAATTCCCACCCACCATTTTTTAGTATAATGTTGAGGATATAATACTCTAACATTCACTAGAGTTTGGAGACATTTGAAGATGACTATTTTTTGTAAAGTGCGAAAGTGTTCGAAATTTCTACTGAAATCAGCTATCACCCAAAATCGGGCGTTCATAACATTTCTCCTATTGATCCGGAATCTACCAAATTTCAGTATAATATCCACCAGTTATAGAAGAAACATATCCCAGAACTTCGTGCATGTAGCTCAGTCGTAAGTACCCAGCCATAGATGATTTGTGCGAGAAAACGTGTGTTGCGGTATCAGAACAGGTGGCACACCAACTTCATACATCCATTAATTTTTTTAAACGAAATTCCCACCCACCAAATTTTAGTCTAATGTTGGGGATATGTTAATGTAACATCCACCAGAGTTTGGAGAGATTTGAAGATGACTATTTTTTGTAAAGTGCGAACATGTGGTTTTGTAGTAGTTATGATTACAGAACCTCCGCAACTTCCAAGACCGATTACTTTTTTTAATCGAAATTCCCACCCACCATATTTTAGTATAATGTTGGGGATATGTTACTGTAACATCCACCAGAGTTTGGAGAGATTTGAAGATGACTATTTTTTGTAAAGTGCGAAAGTGTTCGAAAATTCTACTGAAATCATCTATCACCCAAAATCGGCCGTTCATAACTTTTCTCCTATTGATTCCTATTGATCCGGAATCGACCAAATTTCAATATAATATCCACCAGTTATATAAGAAACATATCCCAGAATTTCGTGCATGTAGCTCAGTCGTAAGTACCCAGCCATAGATTTAAGGCGCGCCTAGACTAACCCGCAACACTTACCAGCGTCAGAACGGGTGGCACACCAAATTCATACATCCATTACTTTTCTAAATCAAAATTCCCACCCACCATTTTTTGGTATAATGTTGGGAATATGTTACTCTAACATCCACCAGAGTTTGGAGAGATTTGAAGATGACTATTTTTTGTAAAGTGCGAAAGTGTTCGAAAATTCTACTGAAATCAGCTATCACCCAAAATCGGCCGTTCATAACTTTTCTCCTATTGATCCGGAATCGACCAAATTTCAGTATAATGTCCACCAGATATATAAGAAACATATCCCAGAATTTCATGGATGTAGCTCAGTCGTAAGTACTCAGCCATAGATGATTTGTGCGAGAAAACGTGTGTTGCGGTATCAGAACACTTGGCACACCAACTTCTCACATCCATTACTTTTTTTATTCAAAATTCCCACCCACCAAATTTTAGTCTAATGTTGGGGATATGTTAATGTAACATCCACCAGAGTTTGGAGAGATTTGAAGATGACTATTTTTTGTAAAGTGCGAACATGTGGTTTTGTAGTAGTTATGATTACAGAACCTCCGCAACTTCCAAGACCGATTACTTTTTTTAATCGAAATTCCCACCCACCATATTTTAGTATAATGTTGGGGATATGTTACTGTAACATCCACCAGAGTTTGGAGAGATTTGAAGATGACTATTTTTTGTAAAGTGCGAAAGTGTTCGAAAATTCTACTGAAATCATCTATCACCCAAAATCGGCCGTTCATAACTTTTCTCCTATTGATTCCTATTGATCCGGAATCGACCAAATTTCAATATAATATCCACCAGTTATATAAGAAACATATCCCAGAATTTCGTGCATGTAGCTCAGTCGTAAGTACCCAGCCATAGATTTAAGGCGCGCCTAGACTAACCCGCAACACTTACCAGCGTCAGAACGGGTGGCAAACCAACTTCATACATCCATTACTTTTCTAAATCAAAATTCCCACCCACCATATTTTAGTCTAATGTTGGGAATATGTTACTCTAACATCCACCAGAGTTTGGAGAGATTTGAAGATGACTATTTTTTGTAAAGTGCGAAAGTGTTCGAAAATTCTACTGAAATCAGCTATCACCCAAAATCGGCCGTTCATAACTTTTCTCCTATTGATCCGGAATCGACCAAATTTCAGTATAATGTCCACCAGATATATAAGAAACATATCCCAGAATTTCATGGATGTAGCTCAGTCGTAAGTACTCAGCCATAGATGATTTGTGCGAGAAAACGTGTGTTGCGGTATCAGAACACTTGGCACACCAACTTCTCACATCCATTACTTTTTTTATTCAAAATTCCCACCCACCATATTTTAGTCTAATGTTGAGGCTATGTTACTCTAACATCCACCAGAGTTTGGAGAGATTTGAAAACAACATTTTTTACATTTTTTTTTTATTTTGATTTGGTTTGGGGGTCATTTTTTGCAGTAGTAGTAACATATCCTCAACCATATACTAAAATATGGTGGGTGGAAATTTTGAATAAAAAAAGTAATGGATGTGAGAAGTTGGTGTGCCAAGTGTTGCGGGTTAGTCTAGGCGCGCCTTAAATCTATGGCTGGGTACTTACGACTGAGTTACATGCACGAAATTCTGGGATATGTTTCTTATATAACTGGTGGATATTATATTGAAATTTGGTCGATTCCGGATCAATAGGAGAAAAGTTATGAACGCCCGATTTTGGGTGATAGCTGATTTCAGTAGAATTTTCGAACACTTTCGCACTTTACAGAAAATAGTCATCTTCAAATCTCTCCAAACTCTGGTGGATGTTACAGTAATATATCCTCAACATTATACTAAAAAATGGCGGGTGGGAATTTTGAATAGAAAAAGTAATTGGTCTTGGAAGTTGCCGAGGTTCTGTAATCATAGCCACTACAGAACCACATGTTAGCACTTTACAAAAAATTGTCATCTTCAAATCTCTCCAAACTCTAGTGGATGTTAGAGTAACATATCCTCAACATTATACCAAAAATGGTGGGTGGGAATTTTGATTTAGAAAAGTAATGGATGTATGAAGTTGGTGTGCCACCCGTTCTGACGCTGGCAAGTGTTGCGGGTTAGTCTAGGCGCGCCTTAAATCTATGGCTGGGTACTTACGACTGAGCTACATGCACGAAATTCTGGGATATGTTTCTTATATAACTGGTGGATAATATACTGCAATTTGGTCGATTCCGGATCGATAAGAGAAAAGTAATGAACGCCCGATTTTGGGTGATAGCTGATTTCAGTAGAATTTTCGAACACTTTCGCACTTTACAGAAAATAGTCATCATCAAATCTCTCCAAACTCTGGTGGATGTTGGAGTAACATATCCTCAACATTATACTAGAATATGGTGGGTGGGAATTTTGTTTAAAAAAATTAATGGATGTATGAAGTTGGTGTGCCACCTCTTCTGATACCGCAACACACGTTTTCTCGCACCAATCATCTATGGCTGAGTACTTACGACTGAGCTACATCCATGAAATTCTGGGATATGTTTCTTATATAACTGGTGGATATTATATTGAAATTTGGTCGATTCCGGATCAATAGGAGAAATGTTATGAACGCCCGATTTTGGGTGATAGCTGATTTCAGTAGAATTTTCGAACACTTTCGCACTTTACAGAAAATAGTCATCTTCAAATCTCTCCAAACTCTGGTGGATGTTAGAGTAACATATCCTCAACATTATACTAAAAACTTGTGGGTGGGAATTTCGATTAAGAAAAGTAATCGGTCTTGGAAGTTGCGGAGGTTCTGTAATCATAACTACTACAGAACCACATGTTCGCACTTTACAAAAAATAGTCATCTTCAAATCTCTCCAAACTCTGGTGGATGTTAGAGTAACATATCCGCAACATTAGACTAAAATATGGCGGGTGGGAATTTCGTTTAAAAAAAGTAATGGATGTAAGAATGTGGTGTGCCACCTGTTCTGATACCGCAACACACGTTTTCTCGCACCAATCATCTATGGCTGAGTACTTACGACTGAGCTACATCCATGAAATTCTGGGATATGTTTCTTATATAACTGGTGGATATTATATTGAAATTTGGTCGATTCCGGATCAATAGGAGAAATGTTATGAACGCCCGATTTTGGGTGATAGCTGATTTCAGTAGAATTTTCGAACACTTTCGCACTTTACAGAAAATAGTCATCTTCAAATCTCTCCAAACTCAGGTGGATGTTACAGTAACATATCCTCAACATTATACTAAAAATTTGTGGGTGGGAATTTCGATTAAGAAAAGTAATCGGTCTTGGAAGTTGCGGAGGTTCTGTAATCATAACTACTACAGAACCACATGTTCGCACGTTACAAAAAATAGTCATCTTCAAATCTTTCCAAACTCTGGTGGATGTTACAGTAACATATCCCCAACATTAGACTAAAATATGGTGGGTGGGAATTTTGTTTAAAAAAATTAATGGATGTATGATGTTGGTGTGCCACCTGTTCTGATACCGCAACACATGTTTTCTCGCACAAATCATCTATGGCTGGGTACTTACGACTGAGCTACATGCACGAAATTCTGGGACATGTTTCTTATATAACTGGTTGATATTATACTGAAATTTGGTAGATTCCGGATCAATAGGAGAAAAGTTATGAACGCCCGATTTTGGGTGATAGCTGATTTCAGTAGAATTTTCGAACACTTTCGCACTTTACAGAAAATAGTCATCTTCAAATCTCTCCAAACTCTGGTGGATGTTACAGTAACATATCCTCAACATTATACTAAAAAATGGTGGGTGGGAATTTCGATTAAAAAAAGTAATTTAGTTAACAGTATGTTCAACTCTGCGTACTATTGTACCTACCTATTACCTATCTTGTTGAATGCACTAATTAATGCTGTTGAAAATGGTTGTCCATAGTTCTGCAGGCTTCATTCATGTCAGAACTTCAAGAAAATTTCAGTGGAGATTCGTTTTTTGATGGATTCGAGAAGTTGGGCGAATAAGAAGTTCTGTTGTAACGGAATGATGTGGCCGCGCGGCTCGGGAAGTGTTGCGGGTTAGTCTAGGCGCGCCTTAAATCTATGGCTGGGCGTCTATGGCCCATTTCACACAGGTAATTTGATTTGATATGACTATCCAATTTGTACAAGTATAAATTTCTCAAAACGTTCCAGAGTGCACTTGCCCCATAAGAATGGGGTAAGTGCACAGTTGGCCCATTAATCCTTCCCGCTTCTAAGGACGGTGATGCCGGGGCAAGTGCAAATAATCTGTTTTCTATCAATGATTTTGCTTTTTGGTTTTTCGAAATCCGATGGAAACTGTCAAAGTTATGGACTTTTTCCCTCCATTCAAAAATTCATAACAATAAATGAGAACTGGAAAAACGTGTTTTGCTACACATAATATTTTCATTTTGTAGACAGTCTTTAGTTTTTTCACTCACAGTCTTTATTATTGCATTTTTTAACTCAATATAAAATTAAAAAATAGTTCTGAACTCAATTTACAATTAAAACATTGATAAAATCAATGAGTATAAACTTGAAAAACAGTGCGCAACTCAATTTAAAATTAAATCATTGCTAAACTCAATGCAAAATTGAAAACATTGTTAGAATCAATATAAAATTAAAAAACAGTGCTCAACTTAATTTACAATTAAAACATTGCTGAACTCAATGTAAAATTTAAAAACGTAACACCTTAGCATGACCAAAATTCCAATAATATCGAAAAACTTTTTTGGCACAAAATTTTCAAATAAGTAAGTATTTTGCATGTTAGTGAATATCCCATTCCTCGTTCAGTTCTTCTTTTGTAGTTCCTCACCATCTTCAATAGTAGTAAGTAGGAAAATGTCCTGCAACAAATACTTACGTAATTAAGTATATGAGTAAGATACTTACTAAGCTTATGTACTGCACTGTACTTACTGTATATTTCTTTGTCTAATCAAAATTAATAATCAACGTACCTAAACAGTCTACACATTTGAAGTTGCAAATCACCTTACAGCTATGCAGGATGTATTTCTACATACGCAGTAGGTATCTATTTACTTAATTTCACAACTTGTGTTCTAATTTATTTGAATATGGAATCGCACACTACTGTGTACTTGCCCCTTATCATCACTGGGGATAAGTGCACAGTAGTGTGCTCTTACCCCCAACCCTCCATGTGCACTTGCCCCTTCAACGAATTTTTATGGGGTAAGTGCACACCAGTTCATTATTTCTTTAAAAAATCTAATTGAGCAACCAACAAGTGTTATTCTTAATGTACGACATCTAAAATAGTGACTGACGTTGAAAAACTTGGAAATATTGCGGCACTTTGCTGGATAATTATAGATAAAAAACTTACCTGACAACATGAGGTTCTTAGTCAGAACAACCCTTCCACGTTTAGAACCTTCCCTGTGGTTATAGGCGTGGCAAGAGCTCTGGGGATGTTTCAGAAGTGAAGAAGACATTAGTCACTGGAAGTCCCCACAGATGGCAGCTCTGTAACTAATAGGGCTAGGTAGTCAGTGGGGCTCTTGCCCCACTCTACCTTACCTAAAGACAATATTTTGCTTAGTTCAAGCCCAACGACCACTTGAAATGGCAAACTAGGTATACACAAAACTGAAAAAGGTAGATTTTTAAAGATGTATACCTGCATATTAAAAGTATCACATGGAACAAACATGTACACTGAAAGGATAAATTCATCTGTGTGTTATGCAGGTTGAGAAGCTAAGCTCTGCCCATCGTACTTAGCGCGAGTTATTACAGCTAGTCAGCACGATACTATTGACGTGGTCCCATTTTGTTTGTATTGAACAAGTTGTTATGGAGTGCAATAACTATGCTGTCGCCAGAGATATTCTACTTACTCGATTATATGAAAAGACTCACCATTTAGTGACAAATGTATGTTACGAGTAAATGCGGATGTTTTAGAACTATTGTACAATTTGTTTGAGGGAATAGATTTAAAAGAAAAGATTCAAATGGGTAATATAATGAAATCAGTGGCGTCACCTCCAGGCAAACATAGCAAACACTGTTTGCCCTACTAAAAATATGCAAATTGAACAAATTAATTTTTGTTGAGATTCTCCTATAGTTCCATTTTTTGGAAGCGATGTTTAGCCGACTTTGGAAATTTTTAATAAAATTTAGGGACTATTTCATGATAACCACGGAAGTTAGATGAAATAGGAGAATGGAATAAGTACGTATTTTACCTAGAATACTAGCCCGAAACACACCAGAGAGTTGTAGAGATTGGTAACTACGATCGATTGTGGATATGTGAACTAGCGCGAGGACAGGCAATGCAAGGCAAGCAGTTCAAAAAAATTAATTTTGCGGGACTGTTTTGGATGAGCCATGGGTTACCTACGCTTCCGTAGTAACCAGTAATCAAGTTTAATGAAGGAATTCTTTATTTCTTTGAATGGAGTTTGAAGCGTTTATTTTATATAAATGAACTCGATTATGAATCGAAAACATGGTAGGTAGTGACAATAGCAAAGCTGTCTTCTTGCTGGCGCTTGATCTATATAGAAAAATAATAAACCGTTGTGTAATAATTTGCTGCGTTTTTCATTATTGTTTATATTCCTCTAAGACTGGTCAAGGTGTTTGCCTGACGAATATTCTCACCTGACGCCACTGAATGAAATATATTGTAATGTGAAAATATAATTATACTCGTACTTGTAAAATGATTATACCTTGATGTACGTGATAAACTATGCAAAAATAAATACAAAAAAACTTTAGTTGGCCAATGCCATTCCCATGCATTCTCCTTTGAATGACCTGGAAGTAATAACGTTCATGATTTCAGTTTATTGATATCAATACCAAGTTGTACTCCTCTACTTCTCTTTACTACTCATTTTCAGTCACTCTTCTAACCCGCCTCTGTCTGAACTCCTCAGATTTCATCTTAGTTTTCTCCTTTATCGGATGTTCTTGTTCCGTCTATCCATCATAGTTTCTGGCATAGCAAATAGCCACATCAGATCAGAAACGTTATTTTTTAGACCCCATGGGCATTATCGTTGATTTCCCCGCTTCAGGATAAGGTAATAAGTAATCAAGAGCGAAATCATAGATCTCATTCGGCATTTGAAGGACAGCTTTTTATAGCGGTTATATTACTCACACATCACATTTTTACAAAAGTTACACAGGCCACTTCCAGGCTTGTGTGAATTACCTATTGCTGTTTTCTGAACACTACAGAAAAGGGTTGGGTCAATGACCGAACACTACTAAGATCAAGCAATAATAAATTGCTAACTGAACACTAAAACGTCACCTTCCGGTAAAACCATTACAGGTCATCAGCTTAGTGTAACTCATTCGCAGAACAGCGATTTTTTCGTTTCATCAATAAACGTGGTAAGGTAGTTTGACCAGGCGCTAGTAACAAGAGAGGTACCAATTAGTTACTGTATAAATTTGGCACGACCCACTTCGGAAACGCCCATAGTGGTAGGTGGGGGAAGACATTTTTCGTGCAAGCTAATGACCATTATTCCTGCTAGCACCAATCGTTTCCGAAGGGAACTTTGACAGCCGCGAGGACCAATTTACTCCTGCACTTGAAGTAGGTACCGGTGGTAGAGAGGGTAAGTGTTAATAAGGGGTAAATAATTCTATTGCCCTCCGAAAATGCAGATATCTATTATATACTCATTAGGTAGTTTACAATTAACTTGTAGATATGAGTCGAACAAAAAACCTCGCAAATCGGTTCAAAATAGATGTCTGCGCACATAGACCGTCAGAAAACGTACATTTTCTTTGCTTTTAGCCCCCACCCTCATTGAAAATTTCGAAGTTGTTCGACATAGCGTACAAGTATGATAGACAGTCATTATAACAAAGATAGACTGATATTGTAGATAAATGAATGAGTCAGTCATGAAAATAACCACGGAAATCTGTCGGAAATTGCAGTCTGGGCAGCGCTCGTTTTTTTGGAAATAACCTTCCCATTCCCCATCTTAGAATGGGCATTTCGGAATTCCGGCAACGTGGTGCAGATCCAGATATAATTTAGTAGTATAACTATAATAGTAGTAGTATAAGTAGTATAAGTATAATATAATATATAAAGTAGTATAAGTTCAATCGCCCAAAAAACAACCACGTTAGTGGATTGGAGACTGAAAATTGATACACACGATTTTGTCACACATAAGATAGAGATCAAATAAGTAAAAGCGATGGGATCCAAAAATGAACCTGCAGTCCTATACTTATTATTCCTCACTCCTATATTCACAGTTGAGTGAAACAGCCAATTAAGTATGGTGGACGCCCGAAAGCACATTCAACCTGAGGGTCTACTCTGGAGCTACTCAACTCGTTTTCACCATGAATTGGCACGCTTGATGGTTCGATGTGGGGAATATTTCATTCATTTATGGATGTTTTATACACATCCATAAGTGTTTTAGCGAGAAAGGAATGGGGAAATTGCCCTTTCGTCCTCTCGTATTTTGCACTGATCGTCGTGAGCTATATCGTGTATTCGTTTTTGCGGATGTTCTTAATAGTTTTCTGTGGTTGTTTTGTCCGATTTCCTACAACAAACCATGAGTTTTGAGTTGGTAGCAGTGGGGATAAAACCAGATTGAAGTCTGTACGATTAAAATGATTTGATGATATGAGGAAAATCTGATAATAGCTGAGGCTGAGGGGCACTTAAGGGACCTTAGAGGTCTGTTGGTCGGAATCCTGCCTTCTTACGGTGTTTGTGGAACAGAGCTTGCATGGGTGCAGAGCTATTTCTCCAATAGAAAGCAGTTTGTGACAATTGACGGAGTTGATAGTGATGAAACCACAATTCAATACGGGGTAATCCAAGGTGGTACTCTGGCAGCTATTTTCTTTTTAATATTTATAAATCAATTAAGCTCTTTGAATCTTTTTGGAACCATGTACATGTATGCTGATGATACATCGATTTTATGCGAGGGGGATGATTGGGAGGAGGTTTTTAGGGATGCAAATTCTGACATCAACAAAGTCTCTGAGTGGATGTGCTCTAACTCCTCGAGTTTAAGCGTTAAAAAAACCAAGTTCTTGGTTTTTTCCAAGTCCGCATCCAAACATAAGTTGGAGCAGCACGGTATCATGATACATACAAAGGGAAATGACTACATGAAGTGTGCGTGTGACGGCAATTGTCCACAAATAGAACGGGTTTATTCTACAAAGTACTTAGGAATTACTATAGACGAAGACTTAAGGTGGGAGTATCATATTAGCTCTATAGTTCAGAAACTCCGTAAATTTATTCATATTTTTTATAGATTGAGGGGATGTCTTGATAAGAAAAATTTAATTACTATATATAAAGCAATCAATCCTAAAAGTAATCGCTAGGAAACCACGCCGGTTCCCCACCTCTGACCTATTCAAAGCTGTCCAGGTATTCTCAGTTCAACAACTGTATGTCAAAATAGCTATTACTTTTTTTTCACAAACACCCCGATTACTTCGTGTATCCTAGACATAGCATATAAGTACCCAGCTCGCCTCACTTCTAAGGCGGTAATACCAGCTCCCCAATCTCGTTTATGGTGTACCTCAAGGCATATATTTTTCAGTAAGTATGCCTAATATATTGCGGTCTCTCCCAGCCGACATGACCATACCTGGAAATTTTTCGCGTGCCGTTTATAAACTAGAATTTTCACATGGTTGATAACCCAAGGTCCTATAAACTGTTCCAATTTACTGACTAGTGTTTATGTGTCATGATTTTGTCTGCTTTTTTGCTTCTATGGTGTTTATCTTTACCTATGTAATGATTGTATTCTATCCAAATTCGTTTGGAATTGTCACATGGGTTCATAGAAATGTATTCTAATTTTTGTAAGTATCCTTTTATTCCTCATCTGATCACTTTTGGGTCGTTTTTGTAAAAATGGTGTAATAGGTGATATTACTTGTTTACCTCAACTCCCCCGAACCGCACAGGGTCGTACCCTATGGTTCCTGGGGTATATTCCATTGCATTAATATACTAAAATTTTTCCTTTGTGTTGCCGTACTAATTTACAGTTATGATATTTTTTTTTGTAATTTCTTTACTTTTTGTTTTTTCTTTTGAATAAACTTTCTTTCATTCATTCATTCATTCACCTCCGACCAGCACTCAGGGTTTTGCTCCGTTGAGTCAGAGTTTGGTTTAAAATTGCCGTTGAATGCGCCCTCAAATCTTGACTATGAATACCGTTGAGTTCTCACTCACTCATATCAAAGTATTTGACGGCGCACTCAGACTTAAGTTACGACTATAAATTTCCCTCTAAATCTATTACGTAAAAGAGCTCCTATGTCATTATGGTGAAGACATTTTCTCGGCCCGTGTGAGAGATAGTTGGTTCTTAGTCCTAGGTAAGCGAGACACGTATCCTACATTTTAAATGGAAATAACGAACAATACTTCATTGCGTTCCGTGCAATGTTTTCCTCCATTGTAGAACCGAGTAAGTAGTCGTGTTTAAAGGCGGAGCTGGCAGCGGAGAAGATAAGTGTGAAAGATGGAGAGGGGTTTGGGAGGAAGGAGGCTGCTATGAAGCCAAAGTCATTAAGACTTTCCTGGTAACGTCTCTGAATTCTCCTCAAGTCTTTTGTGGGCACCGTAAGGACACACGAGACATCACCCGCCCCAACTTGGTTCGGTCACCTTCAAAACTTGTGGCATTATTTCTTCCTTAAAAGCCTCCACCCTCGTCACCCCGTTTTATTATTGAAGTACATTTATTTTCCCACTTTCGAGACCACACCGGCAAGGTTAATGGGACAGTGAGCCATTCACTAGCGAGTTAGTCAAATGACTACCCAGCTGGTTCCACATGAATAAGATTATTTCTTTTTATTTTCTTGTTTAGTCACATAATTCGTAGAGTTACCCACAAAGTGGAGAACTAAAAAAGTTCTTCCATGACGTACAAAACTGAGAGACCTCCTCCTTCGAGTTCTTTGGTGTTCTGAGCTCGGTCAAATTTAAGTAAGCAATCATTTCCTGTACCAGTTCCTATTCTGCCCAATAGGCTTATGACCAGAATGCACGAAAACCTCGAGTACCTTGCCTCACTTTCCGATGATCCAGAGAGGCTAGATATCCACAACATTGGCCTCCAAAAAATGATATTGAAAAACTACTTGACTCGAGTAGTATTTTTGATAGTTATAAACTTGAACGTTTTGATTTAGATTTGTTTATAATATGGAGTATTTTATCGGTTACTATGTTTACGTGACCTCTGAGGTCTTGATTTACGCCTGTTAGCTGCTATTATGTTTTTCAGAATCTCAAATTCCTAAAAATAGTACAATTGATTTAATGATTTCTTTGAAATATTAATACAAAAGTATTTCACTCCCAGGCTCAATCCCGCATCTATGTACAGGGTCACGAATGAATGGATCACTTTTCTTCATCATTTCTATTTGAAGGGGTGGTAAAAAGAACATTAAGATTCCTCTTGACCTCTTTTAGCAGGCCTCCTAAATTCTTACTAGAAATTCAAATATCACACTTTTTCGCGCATCAACTACGTTATTTCATTAGAACCCCCTGGTTTGATTGCAAAGTTGGATTCTACTTCAAATGTTATGAAATATTTACTCTTACCCCGCATCCAGCCACTTCAGGAGTCCCTAATATCTCGCATACGTGGAAATGCATATATTTGAAATGTTGGTAAACTCTAAGTGTGGAACATGACAGCACTTTTCATCAATTCTGAATCACGTTGACGTAGTATCAGTTTTTCTACTAACTGGATTTTGCAGTAATTAACGCTGTTAACTTTTATCGCGCTTAATGAAGATAACTACTTATTTACAGCAGTAATCGCTGTGAAATCGAGTGAATCGATATCACCTCACGATTCAGCGTTGAAAAAATTATATCCAAATAATATTTTAGTCAAACATCGATGAGATTTTTCATCGATGAATCCATTAATTTATCTATCCACCTGATAAATATGTGATTATTTATGAAATAAATACTAAACTTGAATAATTATTAATTATTAATTATATAACTTATAAGATAAAGATTTAATTATAAAATTTCTATTCTAAAGAAATTTCTGATAAAAGTCAATCTATTATGTTATGATTAATCTCATGATTATGGTTAATATTAAATAAAATATAAAAGTACAATATATGTAATACTATAATAGATTTAAGTATTATCCCCCCCCCCCCCCCCGGAGGGGGGCTACCTGATTTTTTTAGCTAAGTTGTAAATAAGTAGATTATTTTAATCGAATGATTATTTTAATTGAATGATTATTTTAATTGAATGATTATTTTAATCGAATAATTATTTCAATCAAAATTAATAGATTAATTGATTAACTTGTTCCATAAATATATTATTGCATATTTTAAATAAATAAAAATTCTGATGGGGGTTTCATCTACATTTCATTTATCTACCTGAATCCGTGGGATCATGCGAATCTTATGATTAGAGGTGATGCGGCATCGATCTCGTAGATCTCATTCCAGCTCGGGATTGGAAACGCTTCTACCCACGGGTTGGATATTTCTGCTACGCGGGGATCAGATCCTTTCGGATGACACGTACTTGGTAGTTATTTCGAATTCGATCCAGCAAAACAACTCATTCATCTTGTTAATGTGTGTGTGATCACGACGAACACTCGGTATACTCGCCACAACACGAGTAATCGAGTAAACTCGGTACTGGGCGGACATTTGGTACTCCATGTGTACCCTGAGTACCGCATTTCTACGCTCAGCTGGATGTCAACAGATGACAGAGAGGTGGATGCCAACAAAAATCCATGCAGCTTGGTAGATGCTTCTGATACTGAACGCCACACACGCAGATGGTTGTTCAGGATCCGAGATGAAATAATGTTGCACCTAAATGGGCAACTGATGGGGCCTGGATGGGCCTGGACTGATCCCCCTGACGCAGGCATGAACGCGAGGATACCTACCTACTGCTTTCTAAGCGACTGCCAAGTACTTGCCGAATTCAGAATGGTGACTGAATTGTGGCGTGATGAAGCCATTAGTATTGATGATAATGGTTGGCCACAAATATTACGAACTTGCCTGGAACATTAGGTGAATAGTAGACCGCGAATTTAGTTTTAACCCTGTACAGTTCTCTTAATCAAATTCTTCAATACTAAAAAAAACTTATGTTTTAAATCTGGAAAACCTACCCCCGACTGACGGCAGGAAAATGCCATGTCGTAATGTTTATTTCAATGCTTTATATGTACTTTTTTTACCTCAACCGATTTTACATCAAAAAATTTATTTGTATTCAGATAGTAATACTCTGGGGAGTAGATATCTGTTATTTCCAAAAATGTTCAAATTTGCACATACAAGATTTGAACATCATGTTTTTTTTCAAGTTGAAACCGAATGAACAACCCTGAGTAGGGTGATAATATTTATAGTAAGCTTAACAGAATGAAAATCGGTCAAGCCGTTTCTGAGGCTTGAAACTAATTTCGCCCTCTAACAAAAACGCTGCAAATTATAACACAAAGGTTTATTATTTCTATATAGCTCACCCATCTGCAAAGAACACGGCTTTGCCATTGTCACTACTACCAACCAAAGGTACTACCTACCTAATAAACAATGAAGTTTAATTGGAAGAAATAAACGCTTCACACTCAATTCGAAGAAATAGAGAGTTCCTTCATATGGAAATTAGAATACTGGTTGCTAAGGACGCAAAACTGAGAACAACACAAAGAAACAACAAAGATCGAAATTTGGTCAGCTGAAATTTCAACGGAGATTAGGCCTCTTTTGCGATTCACACTCGTGTTTCTGATTTATCGTAAGTCCAATCCTTTAGTTCCCGTAGGGAGCGAACAGTTTGTCCTACAGAGGGACAAACAGAGGGGGGGGGGGGGTTGTCCTCCAGTTTGTCCCAGTTGGTCCTGGGTGGTCTCTAAAAATTCTAAAAATTCAATACTATTTTAAATTTATGAAAAAACTATGCCTTTATATCAAAATGTTTGAGGGCGTTTTCAACATTTCAATCCTTATTTTTCAACCCTTAGACCCCAAATGGAGCCCATATACCAAATTTCATAAAAATCGGTCCGTGGGAAATAAGGAAAGTGCCGCGTACGGCAGACGGACGGAAAATTTTGGTTTATTATTTTCAATAATGAACCTTTGGAATTGACCCAGAAATTTTTTTAACCCCCCTTCCCTTTCAAAATTTGTTGGTTTACGTTTCAAGGTACGTTGAATCCGAAAGTCGAAAAAAATCCGTTTTCCGTCCGTACGCGGCACTTTTCCCACTCAGCATTGACCGATTTTGATGAAATGTAGGACTTGGGGTCTAGTTGTGCCCCGAAGATTTTGGTTGATGTAGGTCACTTCTAAGGGTTGAAAAATAAGGGTTCAAATTTTGAAAGCGCCCTAACCCAAAAAATTGTTATGTAAAGGTATTGTCTTTCTATCAATTTAAGAAAGTATAGAATTTTTTGAGACGACGCGGAGCCCTGTAGGACAAACCGTTCGCTCCCTACGAGAATCTGTCCCTTCAATTCTCTCCCTCGCGTCACATGCGACGAGAAAAACTTAAACTATCATTTTGGTTTATTATTTTCAATAATAAACCTTTGGAATCGACCAAGAAAAAAAAATTTTTAACACCCCCTCAAAATTTGATGGTTTACGTTTCAAGGTACGTAGAATCCAAAAATCGAATAAAAATTTGGCCGTCCGTCCGCCGTCCGCCGTCCGCCGTCCGCCGTACGCCGTACGCGGCACTTTTGCCACTTAGCATTGACCGATTTTGATGAAATTTGGTATGTAGGATCCAATTGGGGTCTAGTTGTGCCCCGAAGCTTTTGGTTGATGTAGGTCACTCCTAAGGGTTCCAAAATCAATTTTGAAATTTTGAAAACGCCCTAACTCAAAAAATTTCGATATAAAGGTATTGTTTTTCCTCCAAATTAAGATTCTATAGAATTTTTAGAATTTTTTGAGACCACGCGGAGCTCTGTAGGACAAACCGTTCGCTCCCTACGAAAATTTAAGGGTTTATATTGAAATATATATATAAATCAAAACACGAGTGTGAATCGCAAAAGAGGCCTAATCTCCGTTCAAATTAGAGCTGACCGAAATGCGATCAATGGTTGGTGATTTTGATTTATTTTTTTATATTTTTTTTTATTTTTTTTATTATTTTTTTTATTTATTTATTTTTTTTTTTTATTCTTCTCTTCATATTGGATGGTTGGTGATTTTGTAGACGAGTGATCTATATAAAAATAATAAACCGTTGTGTAATAATTTGCAGCGTTTTCAAACGGGACTCGCTGGCTCAGAGGTTGCGCGTTTGAGTCCCGCCCTAGTGTTCCGGGTTAGAATCGTACTCTCGTAGAGAAATTTTTTGATCCCATCGACTGTTGCTTCATTTTTTTTTTTTATACATCTACTTGAGATCGATGTTTTTTTTTTCATGTTGGTTGGTGGTTACAGTAGCAAAGCCGTGTTCTTTGCAGACGAGTGATCTATATAGTACAATAGTAAACCAATGTGTAATAATTTGCAGCGTTTTTATTCGATTTTCGGATTCTACGTATCTTGAAACGTAAACCAAATTTTTGAGGTGCGGTAAAAGAAAAATGTTTCTTGGTCGATTCCAAAGGTTCATTATTGAAAATAATAAACCAAAAAAAGACGTTTAGTCTTAAATACCTGAATATTTGAAAAATCCTTGGAGATTCGGGCATGTTCGCATTATTCTGGGCTGAGTCTCCTACCATCTGATTTCTGACAGATTGCAAAATCAAAAACTTCAATTTCTCAAAAATTCGAGATTGTTTCCTTCTATTCAAGGTGTGTCGGTCTCTCAACGAGGCGTGCAGTTATGCGCATCAATTGATGTTGCAGTTGTTACGCGTCTGCTCCCCTCACTCGGGTGAGTTATGCCCTGCAACGTTATCTCCAATTGTTCTTTTATTTGAGGCTCATAATTGAACAAGAGGCCCTCCTGCCCACCCCTCGACGAGCCCACCAGTTGTGTTCTGAACGACCCATCGCCGAACATGTGATGGCGTCGCTCGTCTCTGCGATGATTCACACCCGAATCTCACGTGATGAAATGATCTTGTCGAGCGCCTTCCTCGTCGAGTCTTCATATTGACGGCCTCGGCCAATCAAAAGAATAAAAATGTCGAAAATAACAATTATTGCCTTCATATGTATTTCTTTCTCACAGAAGACTAATTTTAGTTTATTATTTTTGTAGCAAATTTATTAGCGAATAAAACAATAAGACGGTTCAATGATGACAAAAGGAAAGAGTGGGAAATGTCGAATCTAATAATGAAGACGGGAATTTTGAAATTAAATTCCTGAGACATACCTTTGGTGCTGCGCAGCTTTACCTTAGGGGCCCCTAGGTTTGGTGGTACTGAAGATGAAGGCGACGAAACTTCGGAGGCAGGAATCGGACCAAGGAGGCAGCAGAGGGTAGAATTTAAGTGTATTTTTGAGGGACTAACACTACTGAGTTTGTGATTAATTGTGAATAATGCACTAAAGAGCATTAAACCAACGATAGGTAGGTGAAAAATACTTTCAAGAAAATGATTTTAAAGAGGTAGTTGCGCTGATGGCAGGAGACAAGAAGAGACTGATTAGGGGTAGAGAGAGTTCTCCCAACGGAAGAACACGAAGTTCGGGCGCTTTATTTTAAACGCAAACAATTTTCAATAATAAACCTTTGCGATCGAGCAAGAAATTTTTTTTAAAAAATATTTTACGTTTCAAGGTGTAAGTAGAATTAAAAAAGCTGCAAATTATTACATAATGGTTTATTATTTTACTGTAAAAGTAGAGTAAATTGAACAACCATTTCAGGTTGAATTTTCGTCTGACTGCCATTCCTGGCGTCGCGGACGTCATCAGCTGTCTTCCAAAGGGAAGATCAGAATTTGTTCTGATGATTTCGCTCATGGCTTGAGTGCATGGCTATGGGTATTAGTAGTAGACTCTTCTCCTAATACTGGAGACGAGTTGGCCATCGTTGTAAGGGTTGAAGTCGACTGTGTCCATCCATAGAAGCCCTTCACATCATCCATGAATGATATTCAGTTGAAGGTGTACACGTGAACCCAGATAAACTGTGTTGGTTCCTTTTACCAACAGGCGGAAGCTAAGCTTTGAGGTGCTTGAACATGGTAGAACAGTAATACTACCCTCTAAAAAGGTGGTTAAGTACCTGGAAGTCACCTTGGATCACAAATTAACATAGAACTAACACGCGTAGAGCAGATTGGCAACAGAGCGAGCTATATCATGGACTGGACAGAGAATGTTTAGCAAACATTGGAGACTTGAGCCAAAGATATTATGGTTATATACAGGTTAAACCATTACAATTAGCAATTAATAATTAAATTAATAATTAACAAATGTTTAATTAAACCATTTATGAAGTCAACAAACAAGAATAAAATGTTGGGACGACTATCGACTGCCACCCAGTAGAGAAAAGCTGAAGGATTAATGGAGTATTTCAGTCAATTTTTTTTATTTATTTTTTTTCTCAAAAGAGTATGGCTCAGGAATAACGGTAATCGGGTCTGTTCGTCGAGAAAATGTTTTTAAAAAATCAGAGAAGCTAAGGAAAGTTGAAGATTTAATGGTGTGAAGTAGCTAGCCAACTGTCTTTGAAAAAAGTATCCATGCACAGAGAAGCGATTAAACCCTTGGATGACCTCTTTGATACTACAAAATACTACTCACACACGCGTGCGGCCTAGTGTGTGTGCATTTATGGCGGCCCACCTTTTTTCCAAACGTGTGATCTCTTTAATTAATTTTTCTACCACATGTAGAAAAAAGATCATTGGGCTTAAAGTTGGAGTATATAGGTTTTCAAGAGTGCTGAATCCAAATTTGAGGTCAAAAACCTGAATTTCCGACCCACCGAAATACCCCGTTGTACGATTGCCCCCCGCATCGGTCGGTCGAGAGAAATGAAAATCCACGATTGCCACCCAGAAAAAGGAAACCTTTCCGCTGCATTTATCGGTTGCCTTCCGACCAGTATAAAATAGTACGACTGCTGATACTAACTGATACAATTTTGATAAAACTATAACTAAATATTTATTAACATCAAAAATGTCAGCGAATTTCGTGGACACCATTCGCACGAACTTATACGGAGTGATGTCTGGACGAATCATAATTTTCTTCAACCACTGCTGCCTTTTTCGTGTCTTAGAACACGACGTATGAAATCGATGAAATGGGTCGAAATAATATTCTCGTAGGAAGTGCTAATGAGAACCAACCGTAACGTCAAGCAATTTAGATGGGCTGTTAGAAAACGTATGTTTCTTAATAGCATTGGACAAAATTATAGTGGCAATTGTTTTTATTTTGATTTTGGTTTATTATTTTCAATAATGAACCTTTGGAATCGACCAAGAAAAAAAAAATTTAACACCCCCTCAAAATTTGATGGTTTACGTTTCAAGGTACCTACGTAGAATCCAAAAATCGAATAAAAATTTGGCCGTCCGTCCGCCGTACGCGGCACTTTCCTCACATAGCATTGACCGATTTTGATGAAATTTGGTATGTAGGCTCCATTTGGGGTCTAGTTGTGCCCCGAAGCTTTTGGTTGATGTAGGTCACTCGTAAGGGGTTCCAAAATCAATTTTGAAATTTTGAAAACGCCCTAACTAAAAAAATTTTGATATTAAGGTATTGTTTTTCCTTCAATTTAAGATTCTATAGAATTTTTAGAATTTTTTGAGACCACGCGGAGCTCTGTAGGACAAACCGTTCGCTCCCTACGAAAATTTAAGGGTTTATATTGAAATATATATATATATAAATCAAAACACGAGTGTGAAATTAGAGCTGACCGAAATGCGATCGATGGTTGGTGATTTTGATTTTTTTTTTGATTTTTTTGATTTTTTTTTTTTTTTTTGATTTTCTTTTGATTTTTTTTCTTTTTCTCTTCATATTGGATGGTTGGTGATTTTGTAGACGAGTGATCTATATAAAAATAATAAAACGTTGTGTAATAATTTGCAGCGTTTTTGATGCAAAAGGGAGTTTCTAACCCCTTCAGTGAAGTGATCTAAGTGACGACATAGATTCAAATGAAATGGAAGGATAAATAATATTCCAATGTTATCTTAAATTATGGAAGACAATGCTAACACATAGGTACTACAGAAATAATGTATTGTATTATATTCCTGGATCATTGTAAAAACCGCTGCAAATTATTACACAACAGTTTATTTTTTTATATAGAGCACTCGTCTGCAAAGCCACCAACCATCCAACATGAAGAAAAACATCGATCGCATTTCGGTCAGCTAAAATTTGAACGGAGATTAGGCCTCTTTTGCGATTCACACTCGTGTTTCTGATTTATCGAACGTCCAACCCTTAAATTTTCGTAGGGAGCGAACAGTTTATCCTACAGGGCTCCGCGTGGTCTCAAAAAATTCTAAAAATTCTACACTATCTTAAAGTGATGGAAAAATAATATCTTTATATCAAAATTTTTTGAGTTAAGGCGTTTTCAAATTTTAAAAATTTATTTTGGAACTCTTAGAAGTGACTTACATCAACCAAAATCTTCGGGGCACAACTAGACCCCAAATGGAGCCTACATACAAAATTTCATCAAAATCGGCCATTGCTAAGTGGGGAAAAATTCGATTTTTAACGTAAACCCCCTCAAAATTTGATGGTTTACGTTTCAAAGTACGTAGAATCCAAAAATCGAATAAAATTTCGGCCGTCCGTACGCCGTACGCGGCACTTTTCCACTTGGCATTGACAGATTTTGATGAAATTTGGTATGTAGGCTCCATTTGGGGTCTAGTTGTGCCCCGAAGATTTTGGTTGATGTAGGTCACTTCTAAGGGTTCCAAAATAAATTTTAAAATTTTGAAAACGCCCTAACTCAAAAAATTTTGATATAAAGGTATTTTTTCCTTCAATTTAAGATTCTATAGAATTTTTAGAATTTTTTGAGACCACGCGGAACTCTGTAGGACAAACCGTTCGCTCTCTACGAAAATTTAAGGGTTTTACGTACTATAAATCAGAAACACGAGTGTGAATCGCAAAAGAGGCCTAATCTCCGTTCAAATTTTAGCTGACCGAAATGGGATCAATGTTTTTCTTCACATTGGATGGTTGGTGGCTTTACAGACGAGTGATCTATATAGAAAAATAATAAACCATTGTGTAATAATTTACAGCGTTTTATGAAAGTGTCGATACTTTCTAGATGTATCGATACGATATTATATCGATACTTTTGAAGTATCGGACATCCCTACCCACATATTTGGGATGACAACGTTTCGCTGGTTGGGATGCTGTTTTGTAATAATTTGCAGCGTTTTTAAAAGAAGAACCCGGAGAGAGCACCCTGACGAAGTGAGAGATAAAAGCGTGCGAGTGGTATTGTGGGGGGGGGGAAGGTGCTCTCCGAGTCTTCGCCTCTAAGAGACTCTTCAGAGGATCATTCGACTTCCAGGTGACGTACAAAAGTCATGGGAAATGAGCATTCAGCCCCTCCATTGTCGTTAGAGAGAACTCATGCACCGCGCACTCGGAATCGCACGACGATAAATCAGGTACTTTATAGAGGAGGCCTCAGAATACCGCCCCACTTTCCCGTTTCTCGTTGAGCTGGAGGGTTGCGCCCCGTTCAAGGTCGCCCAATGTTCACCCTCTATCATCTAGTTCCGATTGGTATCGTGCGCCCCATTTGACGTCGCGTGATAACGAAATATCGGCAGCTCCCGATCGCCTATCACGAGCTACAAGTCAGCATATTTGCTTTGGTTACACAACCCAATCAGGCATGTCAGCACAGGTGGGGGCGAATTATTATAACGACTTTGTAGCTAATACGAGTCAATCAAACTAATCGAGGTCTGATTACCGGCTGTTATTCATTTAGAACGAAGATTTCTTACCGAGAATTGAACTAAAGAGTTTCCTCTGAAACACAAGGAGAGAGAGAGAGACTGTTTGACTGTTTTTATTATTTATCTGTACAATTTAGGGCCTTGAGGCCCTCTCTTACAATTATACAGATTTTACTTGATAATATAAATTCACATTTTAGTCAGACATATATACAGGGTGTCCCATGTTAAGGACCGAAAAACTTCGGGAGTCGATCCTACTACTAATTTTAGTAAGAAAGTGTTTCCTAGCAATTTTTCGTCAGACGCTTGATTTACGAGTTTTTTTAATTCTAAGATTTTTTTCGTGTTTTCGACCTTAAGCCATAAAAAAGACCATAACTCGCTTAACTTACAAGCAATTCAAAATCTAATTATACCGTTGGATAGGGCGTTAAATTTACCATCTTTCTAGTGGTTATACAACAAATTTTGTATGGTCGTGATGGGTGAAAAATCAACTAGTAAAGTCATTTTTGTAAATTTGTCAAAATTTCCTACTTTTTCTTTTGATTGTTAAGGCTTTACTTCCACATGATTTTTCACGTACCTTTACATCAAAAACTGCGCAAAGATCTCAACTTTCTAATGGTATAATTTGTTTTAATTTTACTCCGCTAATTAGGGGTGAAAAATACGTTTGAATGCTCAAAAACGTGGTTGCGCTAATGGAAATCAAGGTTTTCTGGTTCGTCGGGCCTCGGGCAGGTTCGACGAATGAGGGGTGGAATTCCACATCATTTTCAACGCTATTAGACTGATTCCATCACCGTTGGTATGTGAAAGCTCAGTATTGAGTTTTGGTAGGTCCGAATTTTTTTTTTTTTTTTTTCAATTTACTTGGTATTTATGCACGAATTAAATGTTCCATTCTCGTAACTTTCTCGATTGTATAAAAAAAAAAAATATCTCATAAAGAATAGCGTGTAAATGTGGAATAAAAAATAAAGATAAATAATGATATTTTAGAGAAAGTAAAAGAGAGAGAGAGAGAGACAGAGAGAGAGAGAGAGAGAGAGAGAGAGAGAGAGAGAGAGAGATTTGATTTGATTTGATTTGATAACGATTTATTTAAAAATCTGGAAAGATTTGGTCGTACACGACCACTCTTACATCTAACCAGATATTTATATTAACATCATATACTTACAGTCTACGTAAAATAAATTGAAATAAATGTCAGTTTTATCTTAAACAAAAAATAAAAAGTGCTAAAAGTGCTAAATTCAATATTTTATAAATAAATGTTTCTTTAAAGTCTCTTTAAATGATTTGTGACTTTGGACTTCCTTCACATGTTGCGGAAGACCATTGTATAGTTTAATGCTTTTACATAAAAACGAATCATGATATATTTTGGTCTTAGTTAAAGGTAGCCGAAAAGTAAGTAAACTATTCCTAGTATTTAAATTATGTATATCAGAAACTATTTTATACTTTTCATACAAATAAATAGACTTTTTAAACCGAATAATGCAGTTCATTAAAGACAGTATGTTAAAATTCAACATATCTTCAATTTTCAAAATTTCTAACATTTTATATTTATCGTGTACTCTGTCGTCGAACTTCAGATTTAATATGAACCTGACAGCACTGAGAGAGAGAGAGAGAGAGAGACAGCTATAAAGGAACCGAAATATTGAAAAATGTGATATTTTGTGAATATTATCCCCCCCACTGGCCCTCTCCCCATGCTAATTTTGATACTCTGGTGAAATAGTGTGCAATTAGGGTGATTTTTGAGTCGAACAAAAAAAGAAACACGCAAATCGGTTGGAAATTGAGGCCTGGGCAGAATACACAAAATTATGCCCAAAAACGCACGTTTTTAAAGCATTAACCCCCCCTTTCCCCCCGTTAAAAGGCAAAATTCGAAATTCCGGCGACGTAGTGCACAACTAGATAGTTTTCCGCGTCGAACAAAAAAAGAACCAGGAAAATTGGTTGAGAACTAAGGCCTGTGCAGACGACACAAAATTTTGTCACACACACACACACACACACACACACACACACAGACATACACCTATGTTTTTTTCGCGGGTTTGTATTCAGAATGGTCTAAAACGGATTACTGTGTGGTTATTTTTTTCTGATAAGTGTTTTGTCCAACTTAACCCCAGAAAAACTCCCCCACCACGTAACGAGCTTTGCTCATTGTGGGGGGGCATGTTTATGAAAAATTATTTTACTTATGTAAATGTCTAAATAACATCAAGTGAAGTTATACTTATTATTTTCTAGTTTAATAATACATACCTACATGATGTATTTTTTTTTTAATTTTTAAGTGTGTGTTAATAAAAAATATAAAAAAATAAAAATAAAAATTCAGAGTGGAACTGCGATAACAGCGGCGAGTCAGCGCAGTTCAAATCCTTGTAGACAGCGGCCACTTATTACTAATTTTGCGGAAAACCCGTCATTGAGAATGTTGTATTTTCTCCGGGGGCATAAAGTAAGTGGGGATTCATGTCATCAATAAGAATCGACATGTACAAAGGAAATTCCAACATTTGTTCAATGAACTTCGAGTAGACTCCGGCTGGCTTTGTTAATATTTCCGAATGGATAAGACTACATTCGATTACTTGCTAGGTAAAGTTCAGCACAAAATTGTTCGAAAGGTGGCCAAATTGCAGTTTTGCCTGTTGAACGCCCTGCAGTTGCTTGAGGTCAATACAATACATTTTTCATGTGTGGTGTAAAATAAATTGTGAAATCCCTCGGATCCCATAATGGGGTTTTCTGAACCCAACGCCAATTAAATCATTAATAGTGATTTCAAAACGACTGCCGAGTGGGTGGGGCACATACCTTCCTAGTATCCATAACCCGATTGTACAGGGTGTCTACACTTTCGATGGGCATAACTTCAGGGTTCGATTCTACGAGGTATTTCCAACAAAAAATGTCTCTTAGCAATTTTCTTTTAACCCACCCAAAATTCCTTTTTTTTCACTTTAAAGTTTTTCTTCGCGTTTTCGACCTTACGGCACTGATATGGTCATAACTCCCTTATTTCTCCTGAAAATTCAAATCTGACTACACCGTTAGAAAGAGCGTTGAATTCCTAAGCTACCTAGTGCAAAATCAAAATATTTCAGCAATAAAATAGTTTCAAAAAATCAAGTCAAAAAGCCAACTTTAAAAAATTTTTGAAACTTGACTTTCTTTGACCAAAGTTTTCACTCTAAATCCCTGCCCATTTCGATGGGCGCTCTTCGGAGAAAACATGCTCAATTTGTCAGATTTCCAACGGTCTATCAATTTTTCTTTTTTAACATTCAAATTGGAAGAGTAAATCAAGTTTGAAGCCAGAAAACGTGTTTTTTACAAGCAAATTCAGTGTTTTAAGCGGTTTCTGGTCCCCCTCGGACCTCAAGATGGCTTGACGATTTTGGTATCATTTTCTATGTAATTTTTTACGCTGAATCAAATAGTGATACTTCCGGAGAAAGAAAACCTTCGTTTTTCGTACATAAAATACGCATTATTCGTAAATGGGGTAGTGAGCATGAAGTCACACCTTTGAACTGAACAAAACTTCAATCAGCTAGAAATTCGGTGTTTTTGTTGAGTTCAAAGGTGATTTTTTGAAACTATTCTATTGCTGAAATATTTTAATTTTGCACTAGGTAGCTTAGGAATTTAACGCTCTTTCTAACGGTGTGGTCAGATTTGAATTTTCAGGAGAAATAAGGGAGTTATGCCCATATCAGTGCCGTAAGGTCGAAAACGCGAAGAAAAACTTTAAAGTGAAAAAAAAGGAATTTTGAGTGGGTTAAAAGAAAATTGCTAAGAGACATTTTTCGTTGGAAATACCTTGTTGAATCGAACCCTGAAGTTATGCCCATCGAAAGTGTAGACACCCTGTATAGATGATCCGACGCATAGTAGTTAATCTCTAAGTACTTTGAACTACCCTCATAGGGGACCATCTACACGCCAATCTGCGGGTTAACCACTGAAAATGTCATCCAAATCGGAAGGTAAAATGTAGATGTACGGCTGTTACAAGGAAATTCACGTTTGCGCATGCGCAGTGGCTACTATCAGTCACGGGGCAATGATTTCCATTCTACACCTTAATCTGAACAATCTCTGAAAATTTCATTGAATTCGGAAAAGAAATATATAAGTTATGGCTGTTACAAGGAATTCACGTTTGGGCGTTAGCAGTGGCTACCATCAGTTCCGGGGCAATGATTTTCATAGGGTCTACAATTTGAAAATTTTATCGAAATCGGACAGTAACTTCGTATATTTTTGGCTATTACAAGTATTTCATGACAGACACGGAACCAAAATTGTTCTGGAAAGCCTAAAACGTTAAATACAGCGGAAATTTTGATTTTGGAGAACATTTTTTTTTTCAACCTTGAAAAGTGAAAAAAGCTTCCGCTACCTTGGTGGACTCGGAAGCAAAATTAAGCGTTGAGTTGAGTATGCAGTAATATTGGATTGTTTTCTTTGCTCTGATCTCTGCCCGCAGCTCGAGGCTCCGCTCTTGTCGCAGCTCCACTCTGAAGACCCTTAAGAATACGAGGAAGCTATGTGCCACACACATGTTTTTAATGTAATAAGTTTAAAAATATAATTTTTTCAAATTTATTTTTGGCTGTATAACTATTGGAGGAGAATCCTATTTGGTTCCACGGATCTGGAGGATGTATTACAACCTTGGAAGCGAAGGATTCTCCCAAGAGGCAGTGAACGGGTCGAGCTTAAACGGGCAGCAAAGGACGCGAAACTGCGGGGATCCGCCCTCGAGCACTGGATTACTTGACATGAACAATGCCTAAATTTAATGCTTAGAGCCCCAAGGTAAATGGGAGGTCTCGATGCAAAATACCCCGAGAGTGCTGGAGAGGGAAGAGAACCGTCCAGAAGGTACCCTCCAAAGGGCTTTAGGAGCCACGCAAGTAGGCTTGGGGATCACTTGCAGGGTATTTAATCCCACACGGTAATCCAACTGGGTCATTTGCGCTTTCCGCTCTTACTCCTTCCTGATCTCGAATGAGAATTTCCGAGGAAGAAGTTTCCTCTGCTTACTTTTTCGTACACGTTGTTCCTATTTCACAGAAAAGTTAAAAAACATATGCCAAGTATAGATGACCCGATGATATGTAGCTTATCTAAAAACATCAATTTTGAAGTATTTAGCGCTACCCTAATAGAGGACCACACCATCTACACACCATTTCATCGAGGAAGAAAATAGAGAAAATAAGACTGTTACAAGGAAATTCAAGTTTGCGCATGCGCAGAGACTACCATCAATTGGGGAGCCAAGATTTTCAAAGGGGTCAACTGCACGTCAATCCGAACAATTCCCGAAAAATTCATCAAATTCGGATGAAAAAATGTAAAAGTTATGGCTGTCACAAGGCAATTCACTTTTTCGCCTGCACAGCAGCTACTATCAGCCCGGGGGTGATGATTTTCAAGGGGACCGTCTGCGCTCCAACCCGCAAAATCCCTGAAAATTTAATTTCAATAAGTTCGAATAGTTATGCCCGTTGCAAGGATTCCATGACAGACAGACAGACACGGAACCAAAATTGTTCAGGAAGATCTAAAACGTAAAACGCGAGTGGAAATTTTGATTTTGGAGAACTTTTTTTCAACCTTGAAAAGTGAAAACAAAGCTTCCGCTACCTTGGTAGACTCGCAATAAACTGAAATCTTGAAACTGAATGTACTATCGAAATGAAGGGGTTCGATTTTGAAACACCTTTTAGTGGGTGAAATCATCCGCTAAAATCGTTTTTCTCGCGAACAATATTTATCTGACACAACTTCAGATCCCTAGCCTTTCTGGTATCCAAATCCCCTCCCCCCTCCGCCGCACTTGATCCTTAGAAGGTGGTTGAAAGGTATCTCAGTTACTCTGTGTTTGTCAGAAACACGAATGTGAATCGCACTCGAACGTTTGCCGACAGAAGTGGGCCAAATTTCAGCTGAACAAATACGTTCTTTTTAGGACGTCCCACAGTAAGACTTGGGCGTCCTTATGCGATCGATCTGGGGTGAAGTTGGACAACACTCAACAGAAAAAAAAATAACCACACAGTAATCCGTTTTAGACCATTCTGAATCCAAATCCACGAAAAAAACCATAGGTGTATGTCTGTGTGTGTGTGTGTGTGTGTATGTGTGTGTGTATGTGTGTGTGTAACAAAATCTTGTGTACTCTGCACAGGCCTTAGTTCTCAACCGATTTTCCTGGTTCTTTTTTTGTTCGTCGCGGAAAACTATCTAGTTGTGCACTACGTCGCCGGAATTTCGAATTTTGCCTTTTAAGGGGAGGAAAGGGGGGGTTAATGCTCGAAAAACGTGCGTTTTTGGGCATAATCTTGTGTACTCTGCCCAGGCCTTAGTTCTCAAACGATTTTCGTGGTTCTTTTTTCGTTTGACGCGAAATACTATCTAGTTGTGCACTACGGCGCCGGAATTTTGGATTTTGCTTTTTAAGAGGGGGAAAGGGGGGTTAATGATTAAAAAACGTGCGTTTGCGTGCGTAATCTTGTAAACTCTGCCCTGGCCTCAATTTCCAACCGATTTGCGTGTTTCTTTTTTTGTTTGACTCAAATAACTTCCGAGTTGTACATGATTTTACCAGAGTACCAAAATTCGCAAGGGGAGAGGGCGAGTGGGGGGATAGTATTCACAAAATATCCGATTTTTCAATATTTCGGTTCCTTTACTGCTTACTAATTGTACCCAAGCTTTGAAATTGAGGAAAAATTCTCATTATACCTCCGGATTTTCATGAATTATTCTCTGTTCCACCATGGAACTAATAGTCGTGCCACCATGGTGCCAGGACATGGTGCCATGATGCCATAAACCGCTTATTTCGTGTTTTTTTTTTTGTGTTTCACCTTGAATACGGATGAGAACTTTGACGGACTGCAAACCAAAACTAACAGATGAAAGTTCAATGTTACGACGTATTTCCGCTTTGGTGCCGGACTGGCACCATTGTTGGCATTGGGTGGTGGTGTGGGGGGGGGGGGTGAACTCGAATTCGCATGTTGGGTATCGTAGATCATGGATTTTAAAATGCTCTTCAGATTCGAGGTTCCCACGCCGCCAGAAATGTTAAGGTGGATAATGGTGGGGGGGGGGGGGTCAGTATTTTTTGCCTAAAGTAATAAATAAATTACATCGAGTGAAACAGTTTTATCACTTACCAACTGGTTAAACTGATCTAATGCTTATCCAATGGGACGTCCCCTGGAATGCATGCATTACTAAACAATATGTTTTCGAATACAATTTCATTTCACTCACTTGTTTTTCCTTGACAACAAAGAATCAAATCAATTGAAGGCACCCACAACTTTTATGTTCATCTGGAAGGAAGAAGAAAATAATCTTGATTGCGCAATAATATGGCCGGTAGTTATGGAAAAGCCTTGCTCTTTGCTGAAGGTGATGCAGAAGAATATAACCCGTTGTGTAATAATTTGTAGCGTTTTATTCAAGTGTTGTCGGTGCCGATAAATGGTCACTAAGAAAACTCGACTGAGCAACAGGTACAGAGTAACTTAATTTCGAAGAAATACCAACAATTACATTTGATCAGCTGATGCTTGAAGGAAGATTTGGCGTTATAGTGAAACCATCGTCCATGTTTTCTTTACATGTTCACAACTACAGAACGATAGTATTTTCGATCAAGTAGGTAGACTAAGCGAACTATATATTTTTAACTGCCTACCAACTTGCCCAAATGAGGTCATGGTATTCAGGTACCTATACCTATACTGCCCTCCTTAGTAAAAACGTCCTATGTCCATTTTTCAAGTTTCGAGAAAATCGGGTTTTAGTTTCGGCTTCTGCGCCACCCAAACCATTGAAGCTTGAGATTTCGTTTTGGTCAGCTTGAGGTGATGGTCAAAAAACGAAATCTCAAGCTTCAATGGTTTGGGTGGCGCAGAAGCCGAAACTAAAACCCGATTTTCTCGAAACTTGAATAATGGACATAGGACGTATTTACTAAGGAGGGCAGAATACCATTGGCTTATCTTAAGAGGAGGAAATTCCTAGAAGATTTGTTCATTGACGTTGGTTTCCTCAGTTTCTGAGACATTTTCACTTTCCAAAGGATGTAACTAAAATTTACAATGCTAATTAGAAGGTAAAATACCAAATATAAACTACTATAGGCTTTGAAACAGCCAGTCCCTCATTTCCTCAATTTGAGGACTGCAGGTGCTGCACTCTAGCTGCAGGGAACCACATAGAAAAATACTTCATTAGCTCGGTTTCTGCAACATTTTACTCCTTGATAATTTATATAAAGCTAATCAGAAGGTGGAATACCTGATATAAAAGACAATAGGCTTTAACAGGTCAGTCCTTCATATCCAAATAGCTGATTGTCTTATCTCTTATCAAATAGAGGACCAGACTGACCCGCATTCTGGTGGCAAGGGACCACACTAACCTGTCTTATCTCTTATCAAAAAGGGGACCAGACTGACCAGCATTCTGGTGGCAAGGAACCACACTAACCTGTCATTCTAGCAGCAGGGAACCACATAAAAAAATACTTCATTAGCTCAGTTTCTGCGACATTTTACTCCTTGATAATTTATATAATGCTAATTAGAAGGTGAAATACCAAATATAAATTACTATGGGCATAAAATCAGCTGGTCTGTTGTAACCGTAGTCTGGAACAACCTGTTCCATTCGTTCCCCCCTAGTCACTTACTACTCTCTCGATGTCACGCCACCATCTAGCTCCCGTTTTTATCTTTCCAATGTTCAATACATCCTCATAATTTTCAATGCTTGCACCACCTTATTTTAAAATTAATCAAATTAATTTATAATTCAAGTAATTGGCTAATCTGTATCTCCATGAATAATTCAAAGAAGCAACCTTTTCTGAAACCAAGAATATAACGGTTCATTCCTCCTCATAAAAGTCACCACCAATATTAGGATAGTTTCAGCCAAAATTTAAACCACCACCTGGATTCTCAAATTGAAAAAATGAAAATTTGGAATTCGAGAAATTGTATTATTGTAATGGACTCAATAAAAATTCTACGTAACTCTGACATACATTCCAATCTTCATTTTCCTATTTTCTTGATACAAGGGTCTTCCTTCCCTTTAACGAAACATGCTGTTCCTGGGCTTAAAGGAGTAATGAGTGAAAAATGTGAGAATGTTGTGAAAGACCTCAGGAGTGAATAGATATATGTTTTCCAGCACTTCTTTTGCTTCTTTTTTACTTACTACATCAATTAATTTTAAATGAGGCCCATTTTGCTCGAACGCTGAATATTTCATATTGTTCCGACCCTGCACTTGTGTACACCGTCTTGCACTTCAAGAAATTTTCCGTCGCTGGGTTGAATGGTGATCAATATCACTATGAAAGGTACTTAGAAATACAGGCTCTCAGGAAGCTCCCACCCACTCATACTTAGATGGCAAAGAGAATACGGAATGCAGTTCCTAAAAAAAGACAAATCTGATGGGTCTCATGCTAAATTCCCTTTCTGAGTGAGATTGAAGCAATTATTCATAAATCATCAAAATGAACAAGGTGAAATATTTTCTTGTGTGGAGCGATAAAAGTATTATTTTGAAACTGAAAGCGAGAAAAAACGAATCATTCTTTAAGAAATTGACTTCGAACCGACATATATATACCAACAAGTGTATTACAAGGGAATACACCAACAGGCCCCTCTGCAGAATCCCTAGAGAAGCAAACGCTCTCATCGCGATGTTCTTATTTCTTGGATATATTCTACAGTTAAAAACCATACCTTGAGTTATCGTTCGTATAATTATTCTTGTTGATCTCGTCTCCTATAAAACTGCCCCTCGTCTTTGGTTAATTTATTGCCTCCAAGTTACTTATAATTTCTTACTACTCATCTCATAGTTTCACATAAGTATATCGTTTATGCGTAGTTAATATTTCAATGTTTAAAAAAAAGTGTAATTTGTAAATAAATAATTATCTAACTATTCTACAGGTACAATCCATCACCTCAACGCCTTCGAAGCTACTGGGCTAGGTTGAATTGATCTCGGGTTACCTTGGAAGCTCAAAAAATGAATTTAAAATATAAATCGATTATTCGCTTTTTGTCGTACCAGAGCTGGTCCTGATTCGAGTGCTTGGTTTCAATCAATTTGCGTGAAATTTACATTTCAATAGAACATTTAAATAGAAAAAGAATCAATACTTTTCTATTGAAACCTAATATTCTAGATTTTTTGCTCATTTAGCTTTTTTCTCTTCAAAACTATGATTTGAATTTTTTAAAGTTCTCCCTCACGATGTGAACCGAATACTTCGCATAATTCTTAATCCCCATATATTTCACAAGAAAAAAAACACGTTATAACTAACAATTATGTTGACGAATAAATTTTAAAATGTGATCCCTTTCTCAGAATATTGACCTGATTGTTAGTGTGATGAGTTCTCCTTGTATTCATGGTGTTTCAACTGGATTTCATTTTACTTTGTAAACAGTTGAAAAAAGTGTTAAAACAGTTGATAAACGTGGGTTTCTAACTTCAGAAAGATAGACAACGTTCGCCAAACTTCCCTAGCAACTTTCGACTGAGTTGTTTGACGGACAACTCAAGTCTCAAATTGAAGATCTCTCCGTTAGGCAGCTGTCTCAAATGGCATTGTCTAGGTCCAAACCTCTGTAGGAAAACTGGTTTATATTGATCATACGGAAAGTTTAAAGCTCGTAGAACAAAGTGTCCGGATTGGCAGTTTATCTGATTTGACCAGTTTCGTAAAAGAAGGTAAGAAAACCGAACTAAAATGGCAGCTATTAATATCCTTCGCTAGAGGAAAATTAGTCTAGACTTGTTTTCAAAATACTAAAATTTTAAGGTCGTCCCGTTTATTGCTATACAGTAAACTACGCTCTCCCCACCTATTTTCTTTAATGATCGAGAACGAAAAAAAATCGGATCAACGCTATTTTTCATAATTTCTTGCGTAAAATTGAAAAATGACAAAATTGCGTAGCGCGCAATTGCACAATCAACTTTGTTTTTGGTTTATTATTTTCAATAATGAACCCTTGGAATCGATCAAAAGAAAAAAATTGTTAACGCCCCCTCAAAATCTGTTAGTTTACGTTTCAAGGTACGTAGAATCCAAAAATCGAATAAAAATTTGACCGTCCGTCCGCCGTAAGCGGCACTTTCCCCACTTAGCATTGACCGATTTTGATGACATTTGGTATGTAAGCTCCATTTGAGGTCTAGTTGTGCCCCGAAGATTTTGGTTGATTTAGGTGACTTCTAAGGGTTGAAAAATCAATTTTGAAATTTTGAAAACGCCCTAACTCAAAAAATTTCCATGTAAAGGTATTGATTTTCCTTCAATTTAGGATTCTATAGAATTTTTAGAATTTTTTGAGACCACGCGGAGCCCTGTAGGACAAATCTTTCGTTCCCTACGAGAATTCAAGGGTTGGACTTACGATAAATCAGAAACACGAGTGTGAATCGCAAAAGAGGCCTAATCTCCGTTCAAATGTTAGCTGACCGAAATGCGATCGATGTTTTTCTTCAAGTTGGTTAGTGGTAACAATGGCAAAGCCATGTTCTTTGCAGATGAGTGATCTATTAAAAAAATAATAAGCCTTTGCGTAATAATTTGTAGCGTTTTTGGCTTATTTTTGAAATTCGGAGCATTCAGGGTTGTCCAAAATTCCTGGCTAACGAACTCGTCTTTTTGTTTGTTATTATAAACATTTTAGCAAAAACTTGAGATTTATTGAGAAACAATTACTCAAGCTATCTACCGGGAAATTCGCTAACAATACGCTTCATGATGCGCTTCCACGGAGAAATTTACGTTCAGAAATCACCCGACCCACTTACGACTAATGAGCGATTTTTATTACCTAATTGATTTTTTAAAAGTAGCCCACGATGGTAAAATCACAGTTAGACTCGTTGTCCCACCAAAGAGGGTTGCAATGACGTAACTCGTCCAGGTAACTTTTTAAATGCGTACAATGAAAACTACTTGATGGTACTTTTTGGAATCACTCTTGTCCTTTCAAATCACATGCTAAAGAAGAACACAAAACACCACAGCAAGACCAGAACAGAGCTCATTTTTCAAACACTCAACATTTCAGTAACACCGGATTCATAAAAATCATTATTCATGGAGACTCAAGAGCCTAACACATGTAATACGTAATAATATGCATCAGGAGATAAAAAATTCTCTACGATTGAAAGGGAAATCATATTCTGGGAGTGAAGTGACAGAGCGAAATAAATGGTGATCGTGATCGAAAGCATACTACGGAAAATATAAATCTCGCGGAGCATATTCCAAGTTGTTATTTAAGAATATGCGATAGAAGAAGATTCGTCAATCCCTCTTCTCGAACCTGATTACATTTTGAGAGATGGGACAAAACCCATGGGATGTTGACACAACGCCAACGGCTGGCTCAAGCACAAAAGAGACGAGACACCCCCTCTTGCCTTGTTTCCCGATAGAGAGCCGAGGCCTGAGAACATCTCGGTTTTTGTTTACCAAAAGGCGTTACAGTGATTGTGTTTATTTGAACTACGGAGTCCCGATGAAGGCGCCCCACAATCCACAAATAGGATTGAGATGTATTTTCTTCAGAAGACTCGAAATGGGAGTTCCTTGGAGTCACCTTTGCTCACTTTGAAATGATTAATTTTTCGGGAACAATGAATACTTACCACAATCTTCAAATAAGCAGAACATAGTGGCTGCACATTATACACATCAAGAATACTAATCGGACTTTTTTATATACTTTTAGATGTTCCGGGGCAACTGTTGAATGCTGGCTGAGGTGGAATGTTTGGGTATCGCGCTGTACGTTGGGGCCAATACCGCAACAACGAATATTTGGTTTATATATTTATATAATAAATTTGGTTTATTATTTTCAATAATGAACCTTTGGAATCGACCAAGGAAAAAAAATTGTAACACCCCCTCAAAATTTGATGGTTTACGTTTCAAGGTACGTAGAATCCAAAAATCGAATAAAAATTTGGCCGTTCGTCCGCCGTACGCCGTACGCGGCACTTTTGCCACTTAGCATTGACCGATTTTGATGAAATTGGGTATGTAGGCTCCATTTGGGGTCTAGTTGTGCCCCAAAGATTTTGGTTGATGTAGGTCAGTTGAAATAAATTTTGAAATTCTGAAAACGCCCTAACTCAAAAAATTTTGATATAAAGGTATTGTTTTTCCTTCAATTTGACATTCTATAGAATTTTTAGGGTTTTACGTACGATAAATCAGAAACACAAGTGTGAATCGCAAAAGAGGCCTAATCTCCGTCCAAATTTTAGCTGACCGAAATGCGATCAATGATTTTCTTCATGTTGGATGGTTGGTGGCTTTGCAAACGAGTGATCTATAGAAAAATAATAAACCAGTGTGTAATAATTTGCAGCGTTATTCCCCTTTATCGACTTTCCGTTGGATTTCAAATTTCTCGCTCTATCGACCTGCCTCAGTAGTAAAAAATTCTCGAAATTCTTTTATTCATGAGAACAGTGCGTAACTAAAGTTACCTTGGAAAATTGAAAGTCAATAGGGGTTTTGAGAGCTGAGTTGGAGACGTAATGATCTGTCATTGTCTTGTTGTTATTTCAAACTTAATGTGCTGTCAGATACAGCACAGCAGCTATTTTTTAGGCTCTTTTGAAAATTTGTTTAAAATGAGATAGGGGCTTCCTACAAGAATCGAACAAGTCCAAATTTTGAAAAAACCGGGTAAAGGCGCCATTTTGTTCAGAATCGCATGTGAGAGTAGTGGTAAGTTTGTCTTGGCAAGAAACGAAAATGTCCAGTCCACGGAAGGCTTCAAATAGTGGTAGGGTTGAGCAAGAAGAAAAGAAGTCCACTCTATTTCTACAAGAACGAAATAAGTCTATTGCGTGCCAACACTAGGCATGAAGGGCAAGGCGTCCATCTCCTGTAATCAATATTTTTGTTCTGCAATCTCACTACTTATTTCCTGTGTTTCGCTGTTTTGAAAGTTAAGTTTGGAAGTGCATAATAATAATAAGTTCGAAAGTGCAAGTGAATAATAATGTCTATGAACTGAAATGTGGAGTTTCTACTTTTCCCACAATAAAGAGATTTTTCAATGGAGCAAGTCATTTGGTAGGGTTATTATTTTTTTCCGAGGTAGGTAGTTACTACTGATTCTTCTTGTGATGGTGAAACAAAGGAACCGTTTAAAAAATCAAAACTATTTAACCTTACCCAGTAACATAAAAACGGAAGTTGAAAACAAAAGTTCAACGTAAACTTCATTCCTAAAAGCAAACTAAAGCTAATAATAATGTAATAAATATACAAATATGTAACTTGAGCTTCAATAAAAATTCATGTGCACCAATGAAATGTCAGCAAGAACGAAACAAGTCACATTTTGGAGGCAAAAAGGCATTTACCTTGGAAAAACGCGTTTTCCAATTTTGGACTTATTCGGTTCTTGTAGGAAGCCCCTCGATTTATTTGCATTGTTGGCGAAGATGAGTTTCTTTCTGCAAGGGCTGACACCTACAGCATCACTCAATAGCATTAAAAGAGTGAGAAAAAACATGCGGAGATAATAGACAATATTGGAAAAATTGGAATTCACCTTAAGCTATGAAGTTTGAGAGTAATAGTGGTACATTAATTTGGAATTGGCGTAACATGTATAGTTATAAATAGAAGGAATAGGAAATAAAAACTCAGCAAACTATTACGCGACGGCTTATGCCCCCCTCCCTACAATTGAACACTTGCGATAGACAGGTATTGTTTTTCATTGATTTGAAATAGCGACGATTTTAAAGTTTGACGCAACTCAGAGCTCTGAGGAACCAACGTTTGCCTAATGAGGATAACTAATTACCTAATTAGTGAATGTTAAGCTCTTTTCAATTTCTAGAAACGAATGATACCCCTTAACAACCAAATATCAAATCAATTGAAGCACGCACAACCTTGGGATGGTAGGAAGATTCTGTCAAATAAACTTGACTGCTAACTCCGTTCTATAACATGGTCGGTAGATATAAAAAAATCGTTGTTCTTCGCAGACGGGTGATCTTTACGGAAAAGTAATTAACTTTTGTGTATTAATATGCAGCATTTCATCCTAGAGCTGTCGGTGCTTTCATAACGAAATATTGTTGCTATGGAAGGGCCAGCAGGTGCAAAGTAACTACATTCGGAAAAATATCAAAAATGGCAATTTATCAGCTGATGCTTGAATGAAGATTTGGCCTTAAATCCGCCAGTAAAAACGGTTAAGCCATCATAGGGAGCTAATGGTTGGTGTCATTAAATCTAAAAATCCAATTCCATTTTAAATTAGTGGAAAAACACTATCAAGATCAACATACCAAGATTTTTTTTAGCTAGGGCGGTATGAAAATTAAAACCCTCATTTTTCCTCTCTTAGAAGTGATAGACAGTAACTATAAGCCCCGGTGCACAACTATAATTATAGACCCTAAATGGAGCCCTTGTACACAATTTTATCAAAATCGATCGACAAAACCACCATTAACCTGATGTGTAGAGAGGTTGATGTGTTAAAATTACTTATTTTCAGCCAGTTATACCCTTAAGTAGTTGAAAAAACCAAGGCATAACTGGTTTTGTACTGCATAAAGGCTAAATACAAATAAAACAATTTTTACAACATGTTCTGCGCCAATTCTACTTGGTGCTGACTGTTTCGTAATTATTGTGTTTCCATCCCGATACTGACCACCCTTACTCCTTCTAACCGACATCATCCAAGTATTTATTACTATTACCAAAAGTGCTTTATTTTTCTTTATGTACCAAGTAAATGCACCTCAAATAATCGCCTCTGGTTATTTCTGTACCCAATTTTGGAGAGCAGCACTTTTAGCACTTTCCGGAAGTCGCCACGATATAAGAAACCAGAACGACTCAATTTCTCGCTGAAGTCGTTCTCGAGTCGTTGTAAACTGTACGAAGTCTCTTTCTTTGCGAATATGTCAGGTTACTCAATCAATATCACTACGGAAGACCGAATTCATGGTGAAGGAAGAGGGTGTTCCTATGACAAAAACAACCTACCCCGGCCAGGAAGTTTGTAGTCGTACAGAGAAGCAGATTAACGTAATCGCCGTAGTTCAGGTGAATTCGTGCAATGTTCAGTGCAATTAATGGACGAATTCACCTGTCACTGTATTATACTTTTATAAAATTATATTTTATTTTTAAAACAATTCAACCACATAACTGAACTCATCTTCAGAAATGTGTTTACAAATAAGACCTCTTTGGCTGTTGGTTTGGTGACCTCAGGAATAACTTAAGAATCAACATTCACAGAGAAGTCTCCTTAAATTCTGTTCAAGTTACATTCTCTAAATATATTTGTAAAACGCCTGCATACTGTTAAACAACGGTTTATTATTTTCCTGTTCAGAAGTTTACCCTTCAACTACCATCTTAGGACCAGGGGTTGGTGTAGAAGAGGGGAGGGGTTTGGGTCCTTCTTGCAAAGCTCAAGAGACTTACATGTTCTGATAAATTTCACAATAAACGCGCATTTAACATTGCTGATCTTCTGGGTGGTATCGTTCGTTTCTTAGAATTTAACAGTATCTTAAATTGATGAAAAAACGTCTTGGAACATCTATTATTTAGGGAATTCATAAATCGAATTGAACAAACAGTTGGTCCCATAAAGATCTTGGTGGTGTAAAAAATTTCTTTAAAATCGTCGCTATTCTAAATTAGTGAAAAAACAGAATCTGTATTTCGAACATTTTCAAGCTAGGGCTTTTGAAAATGTTTTCCCCACTTTTTACTCATAAGAAGTGACTGAAAATAACCAAAAGCTTCGGGGCTCAACTAGACCCCAAATAGATACCAAATTCCATCAAAATCGGTCCATGGGAACTGGGCCGCGTACGGCGTATGAGGTACGGACGGAAAAATGTTCATTGGATACCTTGAAACGTAAAACCATCAAATGTTGAGGGGGTTACTACTTTTTTTCTTGGTCGATTCCTAAGGTTTATTATCGAAAATAATAAACCAAAATACAAAATAATGGAATGGTGATTTATCGCTCACTCTAATTGCACCCTAGTTAAGAGTTGAGAGTTTCTTCGGGAAACACTGCGAACGAAATTCTATAACGTGCTAGTCAAAAGTTTCCCCACAGTTGAGGAACCTCAAGTTTTTCCAGAAGGTTTATTAAGCGAACTGCGATGGCGGAGGTTGAGTTATCTGAACCTCCAGCTACCCACGTGAACTTAATTGAAATGGCCAGCTTTATTAATGCTTTAAAAAAAGCTGTGATACCGAAGCTCTAAGAACCATTTTGTACGTAACTTTCCCCAGTTTTCCAGAATTTTTCAGGCTTAATACTCCATCGCATATGAAGTCGGATAGCTGTCATGGTTGATTATTCGGACCAGATATTGATTATTTTCAATATTTATAATGCACTTCTAGGTCCAATCCACATAAGGGGGGAGAGGTAAGAGGTGCTCTATGCAGTGCGGCGCCTCACCTCACCTTCTCGCAGCTCTGCTACCTCTCTATCTCAGGTGTTCATGAGATACCACACGCGTGTGTGTTGTAGTACCTGTACCAGCGGATACACACATGATAGGTATTAAAAAGGTACAAGAGTGGCGGTAAAAATTCTCAAAATTGTAAAAAATCAATTTTCGAGTGACAGAAATTCCAGTGTCTTAAAACTGTTACGAGTAAATAAGCTGGGCAAACTCAGTAAAAGTCCCATTCTTTTGACCCAGAACACCAGCTAAGAGTTACTGATTGTTTCATTACTCAAACAGTCCAGCAATGAGAGGATAACAAACACATTGTGCACATTGGCACAAAACTCCAGAGCAGAGGCAAGCTAAGCAGCTGATTAAAAAGAAAAGAGCAAAAGCTCTGTTATCATTAGACGGAAAGATCTTCGCACCATAAATCGCTATAGATCTCCTCACTGGCCTCTACCCTCAGAGATGTCATTCCAAGAAAAAAATAGCAAGGCCAGGACAGTTCAATGTCGATCTTGCTGCCAAGGAGTCGAGACAGTTGTGTTCTGCTGTGATTGTCCTGCTGTAACATCTATTAGATTCCGACATTTTGGCACAGGTACTTTCGTCCAGGTCGAAATTGCTCGGGAAGCGCCCTCAAAACTCATTCACTTCGAGAGAGAAAAGATCTTAAAGCGGCGACTAACTGAATAGAGAATTTCGCCACTATAGATCAAACTAGCCAGTTTACAAAAAAGTGCTTATCGGCTTACAGCCTTTTTTCCGTACCAAGAAATTGTTGGCTCTAGTACTTTCTGAGTTTTCCATCAATAAAATGCCATAAAACAATCGACGTTGGTATCAAACGAAGTAAAGCTTTTAGTGAAGTCTCAAAAAAATAAAAATAGCTGCCCACCACAACATGAAGTCAACAGGAGACAGCTGGCTAGCGGGATTATTGCAATGATAACTCTCTTCTGAGAGCAAACTTAGTTTCAGGTCAAGCACCAATTGCTGGATTTTACTTAATATGTTTAGTGACAAGAACCACTTGACCAGCTTCATGACTGAATGAATGCATAGTAACATTAGATCTTAGCTCAGAAGGATGGTTTCCTTTAACAACGTACTGAGTCATCAGCAAATAGACGCGTCGTAGTCCCAAAAATCCCCTATTCATACTTCTTAGAGGCAACCTCTAATGCTAAACTTGACGATTTTTTTGTCTTGTATAAATTCTTCAATGATAATTCCATCTTTATGCACAGGAAAGGCATGGTGAACATTGGGAGTCCATGGGAACTCTGAAATGTACTAGAAGGTGTTTGAGAGGATAAGAGAGCACTACTCTTGGCAAATCCCCACGAGAAAAAAAAATTAACCCGAGTTTCGCTCGTTCGTTGAGTTGGTGGTAAATTAATCATGGTTGAACAAGTAGGGGAAGTTCAAAAAGCTTGTTGAATAATGGACTTGTCGGTTGTGTGGCTCACTTGGTGGACTTACTTCAATGCTTCATTTTCATTCGGGGCATTTTTTAGAAAGAAAAGGTTTTCTCTTACTTTCTCTTATCTGTAGGCATCATAGAACGCAACAAACATAAAGCGCACTGATACTTTACCAGGGGTTTCACGGGGATGAGGGAGCAGTTGGAATTGTCAGATAACCCAAGCGGAATGAACAAGAAAAACAATTTGAATGGGATGCAAGCTGTTTCAAAATAGTAGTCTGCTATTCTTACTTATGGAGACAAGCCTTTGGGCCAACTGGGACTATCAAATGCTATAAATGAACAGTTATGCTTGAAACTTTGTCGCAAACGAAGAGGAAATGCCTGTTTGTAGTTCAGGTCATTATGCACCATCCAATCGTACTCTCAGGTCTCAAATAGTTCCACATTCTCATGGAAGAAGAACAAGGAGAAACGGATCTCAGACTTAGGATATTGAGGTTTTGCCATGCGCGGCTAGGAGGGGAATCAAACAAAAAAAACACTACCCAGAAGCTTTTTTGATTTATGGTTTGTGTAAAATTTGGAATTCTCAATTCTACCCTTAAGGTCCTCATATAATATTCTTGAAAAACAACAGAGCCGACCAAATATTTTTAAATGTGTGGCTCCAGCTTGTATGCGGCCAACCTCAATGACTAAGTAGACCCCATCCCTCTGGACTACAGAAATAGGTACTTATTTTCCTTAATGCAAGTGGAAACAAGGTGAAAAACAATAATTCCCCTCATAAGGACTGAGGACTTGAGTTCGTGGGGTTCATCAAAAGATGGGCTTCGTGGCAGTCTTCACGGATGAAAGTGTCGATTTTCTAAACAATTACTTGGGAAATGACAGAGGGGTGTCAACTTGTACTCAAACAAGCAATCTCCGTCTCAAACTGCTGACTCTCAACACATTGTTCCCAAGAACCGATGCCAGATGGCGATGAATTCCAGGATACAAATAATAAAGCGTACCCTCTGCTGGAACTTGCTTGGTTACTAGGTGTCTTCGGATGAACTGATGCCACACATTGGCTAGCACTGTATTTACAGCTCCGCCTGTTTTCACGCAACAGTGCTGGGCGACCCACAAAAGAACGAAAATGGGGAGAAAAAACTCTATTTGCAAGCTGACACTCACGATGATTTGGACTTGCCTGAGGGTCATTCTCAAATGAAACGGAAATGTCACAATTGTCATGGAGGGGGAGGGATACAAATAACGCGGAATCAAAGCTTCATAAAGTGGTGGTGATCGATGAAGCAAGATGACTCTCGTACTGATAATGAAGAATCAACAAAGTTGGAACAATCCAAAATAAACAACGGCCTGCTGAAATGGGATTGCTGAATTATCCACGATCGTCTACATGTTTGTCACAACGATCGTATTTTCTCGTGACCGCAATGGAAACCGATGTTAGCACGCCAATCTACATTAATAATAATACCAGAGTTCCCTCGTCGAACAACCCCCTCGAACAACTTAGATTTGGAAATTTGGGCACCCCTAATAATTTTATTTTTCTTTCTCGACACGAAAAGTAAAGTAAATACGAGCATTGAACCAGCATGACATTTTTTCTAAACACGAGCCTGGAAACGGGGTTTTCATTTCAAATACTCACAGTACAACCATAACTGAACGTTTCAGATTTATGTGCCTATAAGAGTTTGTTGAAGGTTGAGTTGAAAACGCTACAAATTATTACACACCGGTTTATTATCTTTCTTTAAACAGCACCTGTCTGCGAAGAACCTTTATTTTATCAAGGCAATTATCGGCTTATTAAAGATATTTTGACAAAAAGTGCTTACCAGCAAAATATCGTTATCCCAGAATTGTGGGTGCCTTCAATAAGAAATTTGATTCTTGGTTGTTGAGGAAGCACAATTAGGTGAAATAAAATTCTATTCGAAGAAACGAAAAAATAACGCATTACATCAGGTGAAATTTGGCTAACTTCCTTCGCCGAGCTGGTTCAAGAGAATAGCAATGTTCGTCGCTTGTGGCTCTTTTGATTTCTTTGCTGCGGTGAGGAAATACGAGAAGTCCTGGTACCAACTTTTCTATTACTGGTCCAGGTTTTCAGTGCTGTTATTGAAAGCGAGGACATTTTTAAGTAGGTTGCCATTTCAACTACTAAGTAGTACAGTTGTTCGCTAAATCACTCCGTTTCACTTTTTTAAATTTATTAACGTGAGTTATGTTTTATTTATTGTTTTTGTATCACATCTGACACTTCTAAGATGTTTAAGGGGACCAGTCCATCCCGGCAGCGCCTGACGCGACCTCGAACTTAAATCTACAATTATATCTGTTCCCATTCAATCCAAGACCTTGAAATTTTTATCACTTATTCAATCAAAGGTATGTTACACAAAACCAGGACGGAAATGAAAGAAAGTATAACAGGGGACATGCAAAAAATCAATGATGGTGATGTTTGTAAGTACCAACTTTTCACACTGAGGTACATTTTCCTCAGTCACAATAAGATATGTTGACTTATTTTTTTTTAAATGTATTTGCTAAGCTTTAAAAACGAGCTGGATTAGATTTTTTAAATTCCGTGATCCTGGTTGTGGGGTACAGTATAAAACTTTTCTCTACATTTAACCCACTTCCGCATGAATCCTTTCGTTTGTCGAACAGAATTTTGAATATTCGTTCTAGCAGATTAGTAGAGCTTCTTAATACGAACATTTTTTTTTTTAAATATCAAAATCCTCCGAATGGTTTTGGAGACCCTTAGTGTGCGAAAACACAATTTTACAGGAGGCGAATTTTCGACAACCTACTCTCGTCTGCGGTCTGCCACTGTGCCGAATCTATTTGGTTTATATTATCCATGTCTGTCTGTAACATTTGTTTCTGTCCGTCATGATTACCTAGGGCTAACAAAAAATATCCAGTTCACCATTAACAACAACAACAGCTGTCTGTTAGGTTTATCAAAATTATTATTTGCGTGTTTGTTGTTACTAACTTTGGTGGTCTAAAAGTACGACTTACAGTTATCAAAAACGCTGCAAATTATTACACAATGTTTTTTTTCTATATAGATCACTCGTCTGCAAAGCCACCAACCATCCAACATGAAGAAAAACATCGATCGCATTTCGGTCAGCTTTAATTTGAACGGAGATTAGGCCTCTTTTGCGATTCACACTCGTGTTTCTGATTTATCGTACGTCCAAACTTTGAATTCTCGTAGTGAGCGAACGGTTTGTCCTACAGAGCTCCAGGTCGTCTCAAAAAATTCTATAGAATCTTAAATTGAAGGAAAAACAATACCTTTATATCGAAATTTTTTGAGTTGGGGCGTTTTCAAAATTTCAAAATTGATTTTGGAACCCTTAGAAGTGACCTACATCAACCAAAATCTTCGGGGCACAACTAGACCCCAAATGGAGCCTACATACCAAATTTCATCGAAATCGGTCAATGCTAAGTGGCAAAAGTGCCGCGTACGGCGTACGGCGGACGGACGGCCAAATTTTTATTCGATTTTTGGATTCTACGTATCTTGAAACTTAAACCATCAAATGTTGAGGGGGTGTTAAAAAAAAATGTTTATCTTGGTCGGTTCCAAAGGTTCATTATTGAAAATAATAAACCAAAATTCTGAAATTTCTTTTGAGTTAGAAACAAAATTATTTAAAAAGAAAGAAAATTTTTGTTTTTGGTTGGAGTGGTCCCCATTTTTGGTTTATTATTTTCAAAAATGAACCTTTGGAATCGACCAAGAAAAAAAAAATTTTAACACCCCCTCAAAATTTTATGGTTTACGTTTCAAGGTACGTAGAATCCAAAAATCGAATAAAAATTTGGCCGTCCGTCCGCCGTACGCCGTACGCGGCACTTTTGCCACTTAGCATTGACCGATTTTGATGAAATTTGGTATGTAGGCTCCATTTGGGGTCTAGTTGTGCCCCGAAGCTCTTGGTTGATGCAGGTCTAAGGGTTCCAAAATAAATTTTGAAATTTTGAAAACGCCCTAACTCAAAAAATTTTGATATAAAGGTATTGTTTTTCCTTCAATTTAAGATTCTATGGAATTTTTAGAATTTTTTAGACCACGCAGAGCTCTGTAGGACAAACGGTTCGCTCCCTACGAAAATTTAAGGGTTTATCTCAAAACCCTTAAATATATATCTCTGTATATATATCTCAAAACACGAGTGTGAGTCGCAAAAGAGGCCTAATCTCCGTTCAAATTTTAGCTGACCAAAATGCGATCGATGGTTGGTGATTTTGATTTTTTTTTTTAATTTATTTTATTTTTTTTTTTTTATTATTTTTTATTTTTTTCTTCATATTGGATGGTTGGTGATTTTGTAGACGAGTGATCTATATAAAAATAATAAACCGTTGTGTAATAATTTGCAGCGTTTTTATAAGATGGCTTGTAGAATAATGAACGACACAATGGGGAATTTGCCTCAATTTTAGATTCTGGAATTTCAAGTCAAATCCTATTATAGGGCCCTAGAATAACGTTTAACACTAGGAATAACCAACGGAAAAAAATTACCGTAGGAGAAAATGACTAAACAAGTGAACCTCTGTTACAAAACACCGCGAAAATCGAGGAGTATTGTTGACGTCATACGAAAAAAAAAAAAAAAAAACGACGCGAAAACAAAGACAACAGACAGAGTTCTAGCACGCCACACAAAACGATCCAGTGAAATGGCTACTCGAATAATGTGATTCAAATCTTGAAACTAAATAAGAGAAGATGAAGACTAATAATGCTTGATAAACTAGTAGGTAGATTCGTATTGTAAAAAAGTGAGTAATATTGTTTCTTTGGGTCACTTTCTGTGTTTGGGTTCTTCCTGCCAGTTCGTGGCGCACTCTTGTGCGCACTACTCGGAAGGTAAAAGTTCGCGTATGTTCCGCTTCTGTGGTAAGCGCCACAGAACCTCCTTTGAAGTCAGATTGGTAGAATATCCGTCACGTTTCAAACATGGCTGCCTCTTACACATTGCCACCACATTTAAAATTTCCATCTTCCTTAAATTCTCTAAATTTTTTGGATGCGTTTTCGAGCAGCTCACTATGGTTTTTTTCCATAAAAATAAACCCTCATTCGAAAAAAAAAAAAAAAAAATGTGAGGCAAATTCCCCATTAAGGACGTTAGAATGACTCTCTGCTTTAATCAACTTGGACAACACTGTCAATCAAAATACATAATGTATTAAGTTGGTACTTCCAAGTTATCTAGCGCCCTCCTGGGGGATCTTAACTATGCATTATGTTTCAAAAATATCCCACCTATTACTAATATTACCTTCCTACAGCAACGTGAATGAATTTCATCCATCACCATTTATGCAAAACGTTCAGGATCATGGTTGCTTCAGATCTGATTATAAATGACAAATCCATGGTCAACAACACAATGGTAACACCACTACTCAGTGACACAAATTAGTTTATAAATATCTTAATGTTTATTAATTATTCATGTTCAGTGAAGGTGATTTTCGTAATAAGGTGTGACACGCAGTCGTGGTAAAATGACTATATTCCGATCATGGTTTATCCATTTCACCACACAAAAAACACAGCCACGCAAATCGTTTGTAAATTTTGCCCTGGGCAGTGTACAGAAATTTCAAAATTCACGTTTTTAGAATATTAGTAATCATATTTTATCAAAAGTAGATTACTTAGCTAAAAAAGGCGAAATTGACTGACACGGATTTTAGGAAATTCCGCTCGCTCAATCATGCTGAACGAATGGAACTTTTTTCTACAAGGCAGAAATAAGAGCCAAGGTAACAAATACAAGACAAAACAATTGCTTTGAGTCACGCGAAATGAAATTAAACCCAATACAAAACGGTCATTTCGCAGTGTCAAGATTTCGGTTTACAAAAATCACCCTTGGGATTTCCTTTGATTGCATCCCCACGTTCGCGTGAGCAGGAATAGCCCTTACTTCGGCAAGAACAATCACCTCATCACATTCTTTTCCTAACGGCTGATTTAGGAACCTCATTCTTTATTTAAAAAATACTTCTCTTGATCCTCGGCTTTAAACAGGCAAAATGAGACTCAGTGTTTACCTCTTCCTTCTCTTGAATCCGGCCCTTTCCCTCAGCTTTTCCGACCATTCAGAGTTAGTTGAAAATCTTGCATCATTAACCATTAAGCCTCTAAATAACCTTTTTTCTGAGAACATCTTTGTTCCTTCTGTCTATTTGTTCGTTCTGTTTTTTTTTTTTTTTTTTTTTTTTTTTTTGTTTGTTTTTTTCAGCTGCGCTGTAGTTTCCATCTAATTAAGTGCTTATAATTATAATAAACCGAGACACGAGGCGAGCCTCTCTGCTAATGAAATTACTGTGGGGGGTGTCGTGGGTCCTGGTAAAGTAGGATTGTTTCACTTTGCTTTCAACTATTTGAACATGATACGGAGGAAAGGGCCTCCTTTTAGGGGCGTAAATAACTTCCTGTAATCTGGTGATGCGGCCATCTGCTTTTTCCCCTAGGGCGCTTTACTTCTGAAGTTACTTTGTCTCACGATCTTTTGAACGATCTTTTGTTTGTAGTGTGAAACTTGAAAAGCCTAACCTACTGCCCTGGAAAGCTTTCAGCGTGAGACTAATCCCGTGAAAAATTTCGTTAGTTTCCAAGACCTAAATTTCATCCGAAAAGGTGGAACAGAAACAGTCTCAGGCACACTCAATTCCATAAAGATTAGCTCTAGATAAACTCTACATTTATTAATTTTAGTGTTTTGGAAGGCAATTAGACAATTAAATTTGACCATTAAAAAGTCCATTCATGTAGCATGACTTAATGGGCGAATTTTCAAAGAAATCTTCAAAGCTGTGGTTAAGAAAATGGAAATATAAGCTGTATGAGAGACTAGTCAGCCTTATGGCTGTCACCCCGAACGATTCTCGATAATTATTCGATTTTCAATACACCATACCAACATACAGCATGGACAGAGTATGTTTTAAAAATGTTAAGAGTCCATATTCATGTTCTACCTACTCCACTCCACGAACTTATAGAGTACCCTCTTGACTATTGCATTTTCGGGTACAAAAATTCAGGTTTTCATTATATATGTAAATTTTTTGTATACCACCTACTTAAATATATTCAATTTTTTAACAATTTGCAATTTCTTAAGTTGTATTTATATCAGAAATTTTGTGCTGAATCCCAATGACTGTGATGGTAATATTGACCAAAAAAAACACGTACAGTAGGTACTTGATGTTTTGGCGGACTGTTCCATCTGATGGATTATTTATATTAGGCTGAAATAAAGGAGTAAAATAAAGGGTGATTGCATCTACATGGTTCCCTAATAATTTCATCGTTCACAGATTTCTGGTAGCCTGTACTCCTGCCCGAACGTTCTATCCTCCAACCCTAATTTCTACAATACCTAAATGTTCTATTTTGCTCAAACATGGAAGGCTACTCACTGCGCAAAATCTTCGCCAAACGCCTTATTTACACTATTTTCGTCCAATTCCGATGTAATTTTTGCAGGTTGTGTTCTAGATTATTTTATTTCTATTATTTATCAAGATTGAATAACCTATACATTAGCATGGTTTTATGAATATATACTAGGAAGAGGTGTCCTACGTACTTATCAGTATACTGTTATCCACTGAACAGCTCCTGCTGAAGGTCCACTGTACAGGTGAAGTTCAGGGAAAACACACTTGAAATGTGAGCGAAAAAGTTTGGAGAACTTTGCTCGTGATAACTTTAGGTACATGAAATCACCATGAGTAACCTCTCAACCCTAATATCGAAAAGGCTCCACAACCAAACGGTAGAAAAACCTACGTGCTTCCTTCAAGGATAAAACTATTATTACTCATTGAGTAACATTATATACTTTTACGCATTTTTCCTATGACTTATACAGGGTGTCCCATGTTAAGGACCGAAAAACTTCGGGAGTCGATTTAAAAACTAGGTAATTTTTTCCGTTTTTCACATTTTAAGATTTTTTTTCATGTGTTCGACCTTGTGTCACTAAAATAACCATAACTACTGTAATTTACCATGAGAATGTAAGAATAAGGGCACCGTTGGAAAGGGCGTCAAATTTCCTATCTTTATAGTGCCCAACAGAAACTATTTTAGGAGTCCTGATGGATGAAAAATCAAGTCGTAAATTAATTTTATTGACTTGTTCAGTTACTATTTATTATAGAGAGCAGATTTTCCGCCGCCGCTCCTCCCAAGCACCGAACCCCCCCGACAAAATGTCAAATTCGTTGAAAAAAATGAACGTTTTTCCGCGTTCAAACACAAATTTCTCCCTTAAACTCGATTGTAAAATATTCTTTGATTATGTCGTTGGGTATCTAAGATCTTTGCGCAGTTTTTGATGATGAGGTGCGTGAAAAACCATGGGGAAGAAAAATCCTAACAACCAAAAGAAAAAAATAGGAAATTTCGCCTAATTGACAAAAATTACGTTACGACTTGTTTTTTCACCCATCAGGACCCCGAAAATAGTCTTTTGTTGGCACTACAAAGATGGAAAATTTGACGCCCTTTCTAACGGTGCCCTTATTTTTACATATTTACGCTAAATTAAGGTAGTTATGGTAATTATAGTAGATATAAGTTGAACACACGAAAAAAAATCTTTAAATAAAAGAAATTTGGGAAAACTGGAAACAAAATTGCTATTACATTTTCTCACTTGAATTAGTTGTAGAATCGACTCCCAAAGTTTTTCGATCCTTAACATGGGACAGAGTCACTCAAATATAGAATAAGAGCAGAGAAATTTCTGTGGTAAGAGTACAGCGAGAGATAAACATTTTCGCTGAAGTTGATAGTATTTCTATTGGATACATTCCTTTTTTAAGGCCTAACTTGCTGGTTTTATATCACACCTCTTCTTGTTTGCTGTCTTAACACGACATGAAAACATGACATGAAAATTGAGGTTGGGAAGGGCTGCCGTCCTCAGTGTTTTTTGTTCGGTCTTTTCAATTTTATGAAGTGACACTAATTTGGGTTGAGACTCGTATCAGGGTTAGTGGTTATCTGTGGAGGGGGGGGGGGGGGGCTTAATCCATCCCATCCACATCTGTTCAACTGGGACACCTGTGACAGAGCCCTCTAGAGGACAAATTGTCAACTACAACGTCATTACGTCCAAACTATCTAGGTCCGGTGTACACTCACCGGCGAGTGGATTTGAGCACCTCCAGACAATCGGAGCTGATCAGTAAGGTACAGCGTTTCATAATCAAAGAGTGAGTGATAAGTGGGTTTACGGGTACTCACCTCTCTAAAACAATATTATATGATTAGCATTCTTTTTTACTTCCGAGTCTACCAAGGTAGCGGAAGCTTCGTTTTCACTTTTCAAGGATGAAAAAAAAGATCTCCAAAATCAAAATTTTCCGCCTCTGTGTCTGTCTGTGTGTCTGTCATAAAATCCTTGTAACGGGCATAACAATAAGAACTTATTGTCCGATTTCTATGAAATTTTCAGGGATTGTGCGGGTTGGTGTGTAGACGGTTCCCTATGAAAATCATCATCCCCGGACTGATGGAAGCGACTGCGCATGCGCAAACGTGAATTCCTTGTAAAGGCCATAACTTCTACACTTTCCATCCGATTTCAATGAAATTTTCATGGATGTTACAGATTAACTTGTTTTGATGGTTTGAGATTAACTACTATGCATCGGATCATCTATGCAATCGGGTTATGGATACTAGGAAGCTATGTGCGACACCCACTTGGCAGACTTTTTACACTAACTTGGAAAATAAGAATCGTAGATACGAAAGTTTCGACATGTTCGATACAAATAATAACCATCCTACATCAAACTGCCAAATGTGAGAGCATGACTTCTTCGCAGCTGGCAACTGTGACCCGCCGATTCCGCCGTGAAAAAGGAGATGCGTCGCTCAGTTCCGCGGGAGGTCTCTGGTATCGGCTGACGCCTGTAACTGGAGCTCGCCAGGATTCGAACAATGGGACGCTCGTGGCGCTCAGAAACCTTCAACTTCACGGCCGCCTGAGCAACGCTCCAGACTTCATTTTTGTCGCTCGCTCATGGAGGGATTTCTACCAAACTGTAATATTCTACTTTACGACCATTAGTTGCTAAATGTTCTTACTACGTCACCTACGTTCTCAGTGACTTAAGTAGTGTACGTTCAATTCAATACAATGTACGTTCAAAAAAAGTATGCTTGCGGCATGAATTCATTTTAGCATCAGCCAGCGCCAAAAGTCAACTTCATTGTTTTGGTAGGAATAATAGACCAAAAATACTGAAACCTTTCAGAGTTCAATACTAAAGAAAAGATTACCTACTTTACCAGTTTACTACTCAACTCCTTTAAAATTCGTGTTTTCACATTGTAAATTGTTTCATTGAAATAGAACAGTGCATTGCATAACATGAATACCTACTAGGTATATTCAATAGTTAATATAATTAATAGGTACATAATTAGTGCAATTATTTGTTTCTTCACTATCAAAGGCGGAAAGCAATGTATTCGTTAATCTTTTGATTGAATGAAGGTATATTTTGACTTCAGGTATGTAGTTGGGATACTTAGTAGGTAAATTCCAAAATGTCTCGGAGTCAGCCGCAAGAAAGCTCAAAAACGACAGAAATTATTGACGTTGTTTGGTTTCTCCACAACCAAAACCTCCGCGGCACAACAATACCCCTAAAAGAGCCCATTGACGAATTTCATCAAAATCGGTCCATGATATCCAAAATCGGGGGGGGGGGGGGGTCGAATAATGAAAGCAAGGAAAGCGTTCGGTGTTAATTTAACACCGAATTTCGACTCAGAAGGATGCCTGAACTTCAATTAAGACTAGCAGTCAAAGGACTGGATTCCTGGTAAGGAATATTTTTCATTTTCAATCTTGTTATGAGTTAATTCATTTTACTCAGTATTTTTTAAAAAGCATTCCAAGTTTTCTCTTGTAAAATTAAGCGTAATTAAATAAATTGGCTCAATAATCATCATCTATAATACATTTTTTATTAATCAGCTGCGTTTTGTATTTTGGTCCAATGTGAGTGGTAATAACGTGACTCCGAACAGTAAAAACAGGTCACAATACCAATGAAACCAAAAAATATCATGGTTTTTAGCTTACCTATTTTAGTAAACAAAACTAATTTGTTTTAATATCAAAGTAAAGTCGTCGGTAGATGCTCCAAACTCAAATTCATAGGTTTGGGAGTCGATAATTTCTACTCACTCAAATTCAGTTTGTCTTTCCTTATATGTATATGTACATCTGATTAAACTGTCAATGAAGATTTTGAGTAGAGGCTTATGCCTGTTGGTTTTAGCGAGAAGTTGGAGCAAAACGTATCAAATGTTAGTTATGCACATTCTCAACAGTTACTTTCGTGAAATGGGTATAATTTGATTTATACCCATAAAAAAGGGGTATATTTTGGGTATATATTTGACTATTTCTCATAAAAATCAATGAGTGCATCATACTATGAAAAATTCACTAAGCATTTTTTCACAAATTTGTCTCACAATCTCTTGCAACCAATTGAAATGTCTTCATTGTCTTTTACATTAACTAGAAGTAATTAACTAAGGTTCGATTGGTAGCGTAGATTTGATTTCAAAACCTGGTGTCGTAAGTATCCAACGATGTGGAAGCATGTTTCAAGTTCAATCCTTGTGCGTGAGGTGACACTCCCCGAAATCGCCGATGCATATCGTGACCACGAACAATCGAAGGTACACCTACATGTTATTAGTCTACGGTAGTTGAATATAAAAGAGAAAAAAATTAATTTGTTGCGGCATTCGAGTTGAAAAAAAATGAATCAGGGGCCCACGGAAATTGGTAGATAGGGATCAGGTCACCTACAATGCCCCTCGAACCCCTACAATGGGATCTGTAGGTAGATACTACTTCTTCCTAATTTCACTTCATCATTTCACGAGGTCGTATCTAATCCGGGTTCTTCTATTCTGGCGAGGGATCGCTTGTATGCTTTTATACACGAATGTCGGAAAATTAGAGCGGAACACGGCAAAGTTTTTAAGGTTTTACAACGAAATGCAGTTTGATACAACATTGACGCGAGCACCACAACAGCTGAAAATATTGCAAATAAAAGTCAAATTGGTGTGGCACGTAGGTTCTATTAATTCATAACACGATAATATTATACGATGAATCGTAGTTGATCTGATGCATGGGGATGGGGAATCACCTAAACGTCAAATCTCAAGTACCCTTCAAATTGGATGAGACCATCATCTACTCTTGACTGAAAGTACCTCTCAGTAAAACATCGTTATCCTCTCCATTATAAAATTTGTTTTTGGCTGTTGAGAAAGCACAACTGAGTGACTAAAAATTGTTTTCAACGAAACGAAAAGGATCGTATTTTCAGCCTAGTTAGACCTTGACGAGTCGGGGCGGCAATACCGCCAACAAAGTAGGACCTAAGGAGGGTTATAAGGAGGGGGGGGATTAGAGGGACCCTGAGAGGATCGGAGGCAGTCAGCCACATGTAATCCCGATTAATTTCACAATCAACTTTAATTTAACAATTGTTCATCGTTCAGAGCTCTGGATGGTCTCATTCGTTCCTAAAACTTGAACACTCTCCTATATTGATGGAAAAACGTAAGCAATTTATGTACTATATTAGGAAGCGAATGGTTGGTCCCTCAGAGCTCTGGGTGGTATCATCAAATTCTTTAAAATCGTTACTATTGTTAATTAACAAAAAACAATACCTGTACATCAAAATTTTTCGAGCTAGGACGTTTTGAGAATGTTTTCACCCACCTTTTACCCCTTAGACGTCACTGACAATAACGAAAACCTTCGGGGCACATCTAGACCACAAATGGAGCCCATATACCATATTTTATCAAAATCGGTACAAGGAAACTGAGAAAAGTGGCGCGTATGGCGGCAAATTTCAGCCCGTCTGCCGTACGCGGCACTTTTCTTAGTTACCTTGGTCCAATATTAATGAAATTTGGTATATGGGCTTCATTTGGGGTCTAGTTGTGACCCGAAGCTTTTGGTTGATGTCAGTCATTTCTATGGGGTGAAAAGCTCAAAAACTTTCAATATGGAGTTATTGTTTTATCATGAATCTAAAATGGTTTTGACTTTCTATACTCGAATGAGACCACCAAGAGCTCTGTACGATCAACCGTTCACTCCCTATACGTGATGATTTTCCTAGGGGACCATCTCACACCAACCCGCAAAATCCTTGAAAATGTCATCGAAATCCGGTGAGAATTGAGGAAATTATGGCTGTGGCAAGGATTTCATGACAAACACGGAACCAAAATTGTTCATGAAGGCCTTTAACTTGAAACGCAAGTGGAAATTTTGATTTTGGAAAAAATTTTCAACCTTGAAAAGTGAAAACAAAGCTTGCGCTACCTTGGTAGACTCGGAAGCAAAAATTAAATTTAACTCCTCACAAATTTAACTTTAAATATAGTCATTATAAAAGAAAATGAAACTACATCATTGCGGTATTTAATGACAACAAAATAATAACATAAAGTCCACTTGAATAGTTCTCATGAAACAGATTTGGGATCCATTCTTCTCCAGGACTCTTGTTCCCTCTACCTTCCAAAGCAGCGTGGGTGGAAGAAGTTCTGTTCTCGAACTTCAATCAATAATCCGGGTTGAACAAGTGAGTTATGTAAGCGTACAGAGTAGGTGTAAAAGTGTACTGAAAGGCGTTCTTTCTCACAGCTACAATCCCCTCGTTAGGGGGAGCTTCACCACGGGGCTCAGGTCGAGGGGAGCAAGAATATACATTTCACGTTTGCGGTTTAAGCTCCAACCGTAATTATGTCGAGCCTTAATCGAAGAGGCATTACGAGAAACCGCGGACTGAGGCCAGGTCGGTCAGTTTAGCGCTCACTTCAATCAGACGCGTTCACCGCACAGTAATCCCATCGCTCGGTAATCCCATCGCCCGGCAAATTCATCGCCCCAGGGCTCGTGGTACCCAACTTTCTTTTGTCCTCCCAAGTTATATCGCTTATACAATCTAATCGGAGCCGGTGGTGATATATTCCTTTTCGATCCATAAATCGACGTGTAGCGTCTTACAGGTGGTCAGAGCTCATTGGTGGTCGTTCAGAACAAATAAATCTATCCTTAACCTATATAAATTTAGTGATCGGTCACCTGCATATAATGAAATTCGCGGCTTTCTTTCGCAGGTACCTACCACCTCACCAGTTCAGGTTAATCTTAACGTGATTGGAGGAATAGGATGAGCCTTACCGAGGCGGAAAACCAATAATAACAGATACGAGAGGGAAGAGAGTTGGAGCCGAGCTTTACCTATTCCCTTCGAGGTCGTTTATTAAATAAGACTTTTTCCCTTTGAGAGAGCGGTAGGAGGGAATCGGTTATTATAGTCGAAGGAAGTCTGCCAGGGAGCGCCAGATCCCAGAGGTTAGACTCAAATGAGTTCGAAGCTGTTCCCAAGCTCTCCTTGACTCCCCAATAATACCGAACGATCGAATCATGACACATCAGGAGCGGTGTACTGTGAATTTTCAAGGAAACTGATCCTATTGCAATAGACTTAAAATTCATAACGTGGACTTTTTTGGCATTTTTTTCACTTAAATCCGCTCCAAAATGTTCATAATATCGAACAAAAAGACAAGTTCTTTAACCAACAATTTTGGACAACCCTATGGGTTCAAAATTTCAAAAAAAATGCCAAAAACGTGTACTTATTTTCCGTTTTTGTGGATATTACCGTTATAATCATAGTAGTATACGGAATATTCGGATTTAGCACAAATTTTCTTACGTACAATTTCAAAAATTGAAAATTGTCCAAAAATTGCAAGTGCATAAATAAAATGTTTATATTGTTTTTTTGTATATTGGTTTTACCCAAAAATGAAAAAGCCGAATGGGTACTCCATGTGTGTGTGGAGACGAGTAGAACAATAATATGGACTCCCAACATCTTCAAAACGTACTCTGTGCACACTACTGAAAATATAAAAAATAAAAACAATATACAATCGTTGAACAATTACCTGAGTGTGGATACTCTTGAGTTAGGGGTGACAAAACGAGTATTTTTTTGAGATTTTTAAACATGTTTAACCAAGAGGTTGATTGTATAATTTTAACGATTCGTGCTGTATGCCACACCTACAAGGCTGACTACTCTGTCATATAGCTAATTTTTCGAATTTCTTAACCATAGCTTTGAAGATTTCTTTGAAAATTCGCTCATTAACTCATGCTGCTTGAATGGACTTTTTTCTTATTGAGGTGATCTGTTAGTTACATCTCTCGATGAGTGCCACTATGTTCTGTCCATGAGATTAGCTATATTGACGCAATCGTGGAGTCTCACAAGTCCCAAGAGGACAATCTTGAGGAGGTAGTGAAAAGATCCATGTTAGGAATTCTGCCGACAACCGCACCTCTATGATAGGGCTTTTTTACCCGAAGGAACTTGAAATTTGAGAGGGCGGGTCAATGGAGAATGCTGAAGGCGCCTGAGTGGTCACTGATCAGCTGAGTGAGCTCCAAGGCCATTTCCTCTCCTGTTGAACGCAGGAACCTGAAATTTGAGAGGCAGGGTCAAAGGAGAATGCTGAAGGCGCCTGAGTGGTCACTGATCAGCTGAGTGAGCTCCAAGGCCATTTCCTCTCCTGTTGAACGCAGGAACCTGAAATTTGAGAGGGCGGGTCAATGGAGAATGCTGAAGGCGCATGAGTGGTCACTGATCAGCTGAGTGAGCTCCAAGGCCATTTTCTCTCCTGTTGAACGCAGGAAGCTGAAATTTTAGAGGGAAGGTCAAGGGAGAAGGTGGTGGTAGGTGCTATTGTTGGAGAACCAGTGATCTATACAGAAGGGTGATCTGTACAGAAAATAATAAACCTTTGAGCAATGATTTGCAGCGTTTTTAGAATCGAATGAGACCACCCAGAGCTCTGTAGGACCAACCGTTCTCTCCTTATGAGAACTTGAGGATTGGACTTGCGATAAATCAGAAACACTAGTGTGAATCGCAAATGAGGTTGAAACTTTAGCTTTCCAAAATTCGATCGTTGTTGTTTCTTCGAATTGTACTCAGTTTTGCGTTCTTAGCAACCAGTATTCAAATTTCTATAAGAAGGAACCCCAACTGCCGATTTCTTGGAATTGAGTGTGAAGCGCTTGTTTCTTCCAAATAAACTATGTAGTAGGAAGGTAGTTACAATGGCAAAGCCGTGTTCTTTGCAGACGAGTGATGTATATAGAAATTATAACCCGTTGTGTAATAATTTGCGGCGTTTTTCTTGGTCGATTCCAAAGGTCTATTATTGAAAATAATAAACCAAAATGGATTGTTCTTCCCCCGAAGCGTTATTCCCGTTCATCCACTTGACACATTTTGGTTTATTATTTTCAATAATAAGCCTTTGGAATCGAGCAAGAAAAAAAAAATTTTAACCCCCCCTCAAAATTTGATGTTTTACGTTTCAAGGTACGTAGAATCCGAAAATCGAATAAAAAAATTTCCGTCCGTCCGCCGTACGCCGTACGCGGCACTTTTCTTAGTTACCATGGACCGATTTCGATGAAATTTGGTATATGGGCTCCATTTGGGGTCTAGTTGTGCCGCGAAGCTTTTGGTTGATGTAGGTCACTTCTAAGGGGTGAAAATTAAGGGTTGAAATTTTCAAGAGTGCCCTAGCTCGAAAACTCTCGAAATAAAGGTATCGTTTTTTCACTAATTTTAAATAGTACTGAATTTTAAAAAATTTTTGAGACCACCCGGAGCTCTGTAGGGCAAACCGTTCAGTCCCTACGAGTACTTGAAGGTTTTCCTTCGATAAAACAGAATCATGAGTGTGAATCGCAAAAGAGGTCTAATCTCCGTTGACATTTTTTCTGACTAAAATGCGATCGCTGTTCATTTCTTCGATTTGTATACAGTTTTGCCTTCTGCGTAACCAGTAATCAAATTTCCGTAATCAAAAGTTAGTGGAGAATACTGAAGGCGCCTGAGTGGTCACTGATCAGTTGAGTGAGCTCGAAGGCCATTTTCTCTCCTGTTGAACGCAGGAACCTGAAATTTGAGAGGCAGGGTCATTGGAAATTGCTGAAGGCGCCTGAGTGGTAACTGATCAGCTGAGTGAGCTCTAAGGCCATTTCCTCTCCTATTGGACGCAGGAACCTGAAATTTGAGAGGGCGGGTCAATGGAGAATGCTGAAGGCGCCTGAGTGGTCATTGATCAGCTGAGTGAGCTCCAAGGCCATTTCCTCTCCTGTTGAACGCAGGAAGCTGAAATTTTAGAGGCAGGGTCAAAGGAGAATGCTGAAGGCGCCTGAGTGGTAACTGATCAGCTGAGTGAGCTCCAAGGCCATTTCCTCTCCTGTTGAACGCAGGAACCTGAAATTTGAGAGGGCGGGTCAATGGAGAATGCTGAAGGCGCATGAGTGGTTACTGATCAGCTGAGTGAGCTCCAAGGCCATTTTCTCTCCTGTTGAACGCAGGAAGCTGAAATTTGAGAGGGCGGGTCAATGGAGAATGCTGAAGGCGCCTGAGTGGTAACTGATCAGCTGAGTGAGCTCCAAGGCCATTTCCTCTCCTGTTGAACGCAGGAACCTGAAATTTGAGAGGGCGGGTCAATGGAGAATGCTGAAGGCGCATGAGTGGTCACTGATCAGCTGAGTGAGCTCCAAGGTCATTTTCTCTTCTATTGAACGCAGGAAGCTGAAATTTGAGAGGGCGGGTCAATGGAGAATGCTGAAGGCGCCTGAGTGGTAACTGATCAGCTGAGTGAGCTCCAAGGCCATTTCCTCTCCTGTTGAACGCAGGAACCTGAAATTTGAGAGGGCGGGTCAATGGAGAATGCTGAAGGCGCATGAGTGGTTACTGATCAGCTGAGTGAGCTCCAAGGCCATTTTCTCTTCTGTTGAACGCAGGAAGCTGAAATTTGAGAGGGAAGGTCAAGGGAGAATACAGATGGTGGTAGGTGCTATTGATGGAGAACCAGTGATCTATACAGAAGGGTGATCTATACAGAAAATAATAAACCTTTGAGAAATGATTTGCAGCGTTTTTCGATCGTGACTTTCGGTAATTTTCCCGAAACTATAGAAAACTATCACTAACTTATCTCACCTACCCGAAAAATCGAGTTACCCCATTTTTCCCCAGATGTCACCAAATAGCCTCCAAAATCAAGCATTTTCGACGTGTAGTTTACGTTGCAGACTTTGACAATTTCTCGAGAGTATAAAATTCGTGTCTGGAAATCCTTGTTAAAGATATAGATTTTTTTAAAGTGGTCCTAAGAAATTGAAGGACCTCTATCTTCTTGGTATTATTTTTAGATAGAGTGGTGTTTAAGAAAGTGGAGAACATTGGTCAGGTTGGAAAATTAGGTTTACTTTTCACTTCACCTCACAGGTGGGCCGAGGAAAGTCAAATGGGCTGGCAAAGTGGGTTAGACAATAGAGATTCGCAAATCACATAAATAGGTCGCTGTCGCGTGACAGGACTTCTGCTCAACAATGTTCGTTCCGTGCTCGACGATATTCGAACAATCTTCCTTGCAATTCATTTCAGGCATTAGTTAAGTTTTTCAAGGTGTTATTTTGTTTCAACTATCTCTTGCGCATTCGTTCTCATTTGAACTAAATCTGCAGTAAAAGAGCGATTATACTGCAGCGCATCGTCGCATATCCGAAACACCACTTAGCGATAAAAGTCACACCGAATGGATTCGATCGTCATCAATCCTACATCGAATGAGTTTTATGTGGTAGGAAACGTTCATAGGAGGGTACTTCAGGGGTTGGCAGATTAATCAATCAACACACCGCCGAAAGAGTAAAACAGGACGTCTATTGAAAGGGGATTACCGGTCACCCGATCCCCTGTGAACTGGATTTTTTATCTCAAATACGACAACTCAAACAAACACAATATCATCAATAATAAACCGTTGTGAAAATAATAACAACAAATGACCAGCTTTAAAGGATGACCCAAAAGTCAGCATCGAAGCTCAAACAAAACAAAACGCTGCAAATCATTACACAACGGTTTATTATGCTGTTTTCAGAATCAAATTGAGATAATGGCTAAAATGTGTGTAATGGTAAGGAACTGAATTAGGGGCTCCCTGTTTACGTTGCAATAACAATGGACACATTTCTTGACTAATTTGATCGGCTATAACAGGTTTTAGTTACCTCGTAACGCATAATTTGGGGAATTCAATTAGTGTTAATTAGGTAGGTACACGCAATTAGTAGGAAAACGTTCATTCTTCATTTCTGTGCTTGACGTACGTGTATATTGACCAGGTGACTTGTTTTTCTATTTTGTTGGTGAGGGAGAGAGGTTGTTTATACATCAAGCAACGGTATGCATGGAAATTTATCATGGAAGCTGGAGTTGGAATATCAATCAACCAATGCAACGTTCTAAAGACGTCTACAGTGAATTAGAATTATGAACAAGATGACGTTTGAACCAACTTATGGAATGAATTGGCTCATCTCATCACGTTTCAGAGGCCAAAAATTGTCTTTCCCAGAAACGTTTTTGATCATTTAAGTATGTTATTTTCATCAATTACTTATTAGGGTTCAACTTCCAGAGAATCAGTCAAAACAATTTGTTAATGTATGCAGTTGACCCTCTGGTAGGTATTGTCTCGATCGTCCGAAAGGAGAAAGCAACTAATGTTTCAGACTACAATCAATCCAAATTTATATAAAAATTGATTGGTGTGTGTTTTATGCGTGTGTAGATGCGAGTTTATGTAACAAAATCCTCATACAACTAACGAAAGAGCAAAGACTATCGAATTTGAGGGAAATAGGAGGACGTAATTTATCCTACAATGTAACCAATATCTACAATTTCTGAGCTTGCTGTTGTCTTTCAAGTTTAGATTCAGAGGTGATCTCAGCAAGTTTTACTTTACAATGGACTGCCGTCGTGGTGTCACACTGAGGGGGACGCGTTAGGTATAGCATGGACTTTGGAATGCCTTTTCAGGATTGTGAATGAATGCATTACATCAACCATTCATACTCTTGTATTCTGTATTAAGTTTTGACGTTAATGGAGGACCTGTTCCTGTCCAATCGCATGTTACTGCAATATGAACGAAATACCAACGTAATCTAATTAGTACCAACGAAATAACAGCAAGCAGTAACAATTGCAAGGGACTCCAGAGACTCCAGGAAAGGCGCAGTGTGGTTCTCAGTTCTCCTACCAGCTCGGACTTGTTTCCACTTCTACCACACAACCTCAGCATCTTTCCTGCCCACTGACCCGTTCAGACCACTTTCAAACCCGACTAGTCACTATGGCCACCTGACCCCAGCCTGTCTCGGCCCGGCGCAGGCACGACTGTTTACGATTTAGGCTACAGTCCGACCGCGTATGGAAGTCATAGACGCTGAAGATTCATACGTGGCCCATCCTCAGTGGAGGCGATCATCAATGCTATTTTAATGTGGCGAACTATCTTTAGGAAAAGCCTCACTAAAACATTCTCACATCTTCTACTAGTTCCGTTATGGTTCACAATTTACAAGTGTTTCTCTAATATTTTACATGATATCTTATTATTCTTTGTAAGGAGGGCGTTAGTGTCCAAGATATTCAAACCTGGGGAATCATGTCGATGCATACCTGTCTATTCATAGATTTGGGGCCGTCTACAGAAACGATTTTTCCTTAGGAGTTTGTGTGTCTCAAGCTCCCATATCAACTCCTGAATAAGAATTTCCAATTTTCCAATTTTTACTAACGATAGGGACGCGTTAAAGGATAAGTAATCTTTATGACATTCCTCTTACGAACTCCCTAATAATCTCCTTTATGAGGAATTGCCTATGAACGCGTAGTCCCTAAGTCAGGAAGGTTTATGCAATAATTGCATAAACCTTCGCATAGAGGCCTTCCAGAGTAAAACCAGCTCTAGCTTTGAAGTTTCACATTGATGGACTTCTATGAACCGTTCTTTGAAGTCCATCAATGTGAAACTTCAAAGCTAGAGCAGGTTTTACTCTGGAAGGCCTCTATGAATTTCATCGTTCTCAGTTCAAAGGAAAATTCTGCGCATGTGAGTACCTTAAATCTACAAACATAATTTTCTCACTGGGCGCCTATTAAAGGTATTTGTCCGATTTCAGACAAACTTATAGGATAGTTAGATACCTATTGACGTAATGATGATACTTGACGTGATAATGATCGTTTCTTGATCAACGGTAATCAGTGCTAATGAACGTACAATCTTTGCCTCTCGCATAGGTAAATTTCACAATTTTCATCCTATTTTGATAAAATCTTAAGGGATTGTGCGAGTTGGGCACTGGAATGTCACCTATCAATATCATCGCAGTCAGATCAGTGAAATCTATTGCATAAGCTGGAATAACTCTAAATGTAATTTCCTGAATATTGCATAGTTCGGTTTGGCACAAACTTGAGAGCGTAGATGTGGGCTGATATTTGTATATTCTCCATGAATTCTGATTGTATCAACACAGCCATATTAATACTAATGTACGATGATGCTACGATCCATACCAACATGGCAAAAATGGTGACCCTCTACGTTTTTGGTAACCATCCAAGAAAAAAATCGGTCTCTCCGAACGTGGGATGCATTTCAATGATGTCAAAATCCAGCATCGACAGACCGATTCCAGACGGACTGTTTGTGTGGGAGCGGTTTGACAGGATCGCCGGCAAGTTCCACCTTCCGAGAAACCAGCCGCATCCACCAGGGAGGGGAAAAATGAAAAAAAAAAGAAACTTCCAGACAAAGAAACCCACGAGTCAGGAGGACAATGAAAGCGCCTACCGTCAGTTGCCCACTCTTCACTCACACTTTCCACTTTGGGCCGCCCAACAACCACGAAAGAACGACGACAACATCAGAGGACATCGGCCTGAAAATTGCGGGAAAATTGCTGTGTTTGAGGAAAACTCTTAATCACGCAGGATCATACTAATCATCTGTTTGGTAATTTTCTATACTTTTTCGGATTCCTTCAATTAGGCACCCCAGCTCAAAATAAGTTCGTCATGCAGTTGGTAAATTACCAGGATATATATTTCTTCAACGAATAGGTACTATCTAGTCACTGTGTCGTACTCGCCTTTGATGCCTCTCAGTCCTGAGGACCAAGCTTCTTGTTTAGCGTTTGTTAGTGCAGTAGTAAACAAGAACGAAGCCTCAAACTCAAAAACGAAGCGAGCTAAATTGAAGGGGAAAAGTTCAAAAAAAGCAACATGATTAAATAATTTTCAACTGATTTTGAAAGTATTGAACTACGAAAAAAATGTATTTGCTAAAATATTAGGAAACGTTAAGCTCGATTAAAATATACCTTCGTGATAATTCTGTAAATTGTTACATTTTACAACATTTTGAATTTTTGCCTGCCGAGTTCACGTCATAAATGTGGTCAGTTTTGGTTTATTATTTTCAATAATGAACCTTTGGAATCGAGCAAGAAAAAAAATTGTAACCTCCCCTCAAAATTTGATGTTTTACGTTTCAAGGTACGTACGAATTTCGTAGAATACGAAAATCGAATAAAAAAAATTTCCGTCCGTCCGCCGTACGCGGCACTTTTCTTAGCAACAATGGACCGATTTGGTTCAAATTTGGTGTATGGGCTCCATTTGGGGTCGAGTTGGGCCGCGAAGCTTTTGGTTGATGTCAGTCACTTCTAAGGGGTGAAAATTAAGGGTTGGAATTTTCAAGAGTGCCCTAGCTCGAAAACTCTCGAAATAAAGGTATCGTTTTTCACCAATTTTAAATAGTATTTAGTTTTTAAAAATTTTTGAGACCACCCGGAGCTCTGTAGGACAAACCGTTCGGTCCCTACGAGTACTTGAAGGTTTTCCTTCGATAAAACAGAATCATGAGTGTGAATCGCAAAAGAGGTCTAATCTCCTTTCTTTTTAATTAGCCAGGAACGTTCGGTACCTGCAGTTGGCAATACTGGCAACTAAATCTACGAGCCAGATGTCTGATTCTGTGGTTGTAGCAGTCTGTAGTCAGGGTCAAACGTCAGGACTCCACCTTGTGAGCTCTGAGGGCTGCACGCGCCCAGTCATGTAAGTACGAGTAATTTTTACTTATCGGAAATTAGTTATTGTTATTGTTAATTATTATTATAATATGAGAAGTGTTGGCTCGACATGGTTTTTCTTGTTGTAAAACGTTTCTATCATAAATTATTTGTTGAAAGTGAGTAGATCAACCGTTTTTCATGCAACCTACAAAATATTTTCAGTCCAAATCAAAATGTTTCAACCATTCAATATTAATACAATATTATTCAATACTGATTAGTCAATATTTTGATTTTGATATGCTCACCGTTCGAGTAGGTAGAGTTCCTAAATTTCGACAGACAAAATCTTTTTTTAAATTATTCTAGGAGAGATTTTTGATATTTGCGAAATTGGCTGTAAACAAGTTGTAGATTTTTTCAAAAGGAAGTTTCACAAAATAATGTTACCAACTATAAAGTCTTTTGATAATATACTCGTGATTTCATTTTAGTTTCTATAATGTTTGTTATTCTTTCAGTTCACTGGAAAACAATGTCTAGTTCACCAGTCAAGACCAGTTTACCAGAAAAAACAAATATTACATTCTGATCGATAATGAGAGTTAATGCTAATGATGTACCAGTCTTGTCTCGAAAATTGGGCTACTCCGGAATGCCGATTTTATGGTGGCAGAAAATGCTGCTGCGCGCCCACTTGAGTGAGTTTCAAAGAGTTTCACCGGAAGATTACCTAAATCATTTGATTGAGTAGCAAATATCATAAATAGAAGCCAGTTTTACCAAAAACCATAGCAACATTATGTTTTCTAGTAGACAAACTCTGGTGGTTTTTTGGAGCGTGTGGTGGGGAATGGAGATCAACTACAAGAGAACCCATCTTTACGTGCATTCGAGTCATCATAAATTTAATATTTTCCTACAACATTAAATTTTGAAGTTCACGAGTTTTTCATTATTGCAACACTTGTTATTACGAATTTTCAAGTTTGATCCGGTGACGACTCTTTTCCCAGGAAAACTACAACTTTTTTCCCAAGAAAAACTGATTATGATGAGCGGAAAACTTGCATGGATTCTAAAAATAGATCTCATTAATAGGAAACGTTGTTTTGATCCGGTGACGACTCTTTTCCCAGGAAAACTACAACTTTTTTCCCAAGAAAAACTGATTATGATGAGCGGAAAACTTGCATGGATTCTAAAAATAGATCTCATTAATAGGAAACGTTGTTTTGATCCGGTGACGACTCTTTTCCCAGGAAAACTACAACTTTTTTCCCAAGAAAAACTGATTATGATGAGCGGAAAACTTGCATGGATTCTAAAAATAGATCTCATTAATAGGAAACGTTGTTTTGATCCGGTGACGACTCTTTTCCCAGGAAAACTACAACTTTTTTCCCAAGAAAAACTGATTATGATGAGCGGAAAACTTGCATGGATTCTAAAAATAGATCTCAGTAATAGGAAACGTTGTTTTGGGAGTTAGGCCTTGCAAAGTTATAAGTTACAATCATTTCCCCAGCCCTATTATATACCAAGACTGCTAGATTATTTTGCCAATCTTTTGAAATCGGTTGATACAGATACTAATATCAAGATTTTATAAAAAAATTATACATTGAACGTAATTAATCAGAAAAAATAACTTCCCATGATATTATTCTGACAAGTAGAGTTCGATGAGATCTGAAGGATCTCTGCAATGAAACGCATCCGGAACTCCACTGTTCTGACAATATTTACGTGACAATGATTATTTCTTATATAGAATTGTCAAATTTGCAGGAGGTCTTGGCAGTAGGTGCTGATTTTATTTTCGAGATTTTGTGAGTTTTGTGTTTACTTTTTATTTCCCGAAGATGCTAACTAGTAAATTATGAGTATTCCGGCTAAACACCACTACGTACCAACTTTCTTCTACTACAAATCTCAGAATTTTAATTGGTACCTATAAAATCTTGTGGAAATTTTGCTGATCTGCATGACTTGTTTTGGTAGTCAGTGTGTTGCTAATTCTGTGTTCAGTTCTGTTCTTAATTCTGTGCTAATTCTGTGTTCTAATTCCATCACCTGAGTTCCTATTTCACATAAGTTCCTGTTCCACGTTTTTTTTTTTTCTTCACATAGTTCGAGCTTTTTATTGTTGACTTATTTCGCCTAATAATAAGTATTGTTGTTGATACCTTGCCTAAACGTTAGTATTAGAAGTTGGGAAACAGTCAATGCCGTAAAAAATGTGTTCGATATAATTATACTCTGTACATGTATGTACCAACAGTATGAAAATAAAATATCTATCTAGGTATCTATCGGTTGTTTGACTTCTGCGATCGCTAAAAATAGGTTCAGCCGAACACTATCACCAACAATGACCGATCACAGCTAATTACAACTGCGTGTAATTTCCCACAGGTAACCTAGGTCCACCTATCTATTTGAGGAATGTTAAGAAAGGAATCTTAAGTATGACTATCCACTTGGATACAACTTGGAGACGTCAGGTGGGTGCGTAGGTACTTACGGAAAGCAAAGAAAAAATTCGGAAGGGCCTAACCGGTTTGGGAAGTGAAGAGATGAGATGCCGGGGATGAATAAATCATGGGCTACGGGTGGCTTCTGGGACTGGCACAGCAGATGGTGAACAGACCTCACCTCTCGACCCATGCGTCGAAATTCAGCTGTCTGATGACTGCTGGTGACGGTATATAGAAGAGAAACTAGCAAGGCTGGTCAGTCATTAAAAATCAAATGTTCCACGGACTGAACCTGAAAAGGTTGTTGTCATTTGCACGGCGAAGGAAACGTAGTAGGTAACATTCAAGTTACGAAAGTCTCATCTTGAGTTGAAATTTACATGTGACCATCCCAGTTTAATTTCTCCAGTCCCATCTTTATCAGACAAAATGGAACATTCTATTGAACTTGTAAGAACAATCCACACACAAAAAAAAACATATGAGGATGTATTTCGAAAGAACCGGCAACGGAAACACGGTGGGTTATGATTTCTTGAGGCTTGATATTCAAATGTATCTGCTTCATATGAAATTGCTATCGTAATCGGCCGGATGGTTCCTAAGGTACACATTTATAAGGTTTGTCAGACAGACAGACAGTCATGGAGCCAAACTCGAACTGATCTTGGGTCTGAACATATTTAATTATAGTACTTTAGAAAAAAAACTGAAGTACTACATAAATATGGTTAGAGTAAGGCACAGGATATCCTAGGTGAAATAAATGTTTACGCACAAGGCTAATTATGTTTATGTTCGTGGAAAATGTTCAATTTATTATTATATAATTTTTGAACGGCCCTGATTTTAATCGTTCAAAATTTGTACAATGATGTGTTTGTTAATTCTTTATTGCTTTAACTGAAGATTATATTATGGAGACAGATATCAGCCACCTGTACGATGAAATTGTGATTAAAATTTCTTACTGATTCGAGCGAAAAGACGAAATACCAGTGCTTACATGAGCAGACGACAGGTGTGATGATGAGTAACACAACACTTCACATGAACAACACAGATGATTAACAACACAGGACACTGTTAAAAATTCGAGTTTAGCGATCTAACTGAGCGAGCGGGAGCACAACCTCGCGCGATACGGACAGTTGGTCGACTGAACCTCCACTTCCAGCGGTGGAGGGGGCACCGGGTGGCGGTCTGATGGTGGGGGCGGCAGAGAAGTGGCGAGCTGGAAGAGGATGGAAGGGGGCAACCTTTCCAGCACCCGTAGCCGGTTTGTATGTAGGTAAAAAAACCCAGCGGCGCGACGCCTGCCGGCCCACCAGCCGTTACGAGACGGGAGGACGTCGCGGAGTGGGACAGATGAATGGACGATGAGGACGAGGAAGAGATTTGGTGGCGAGCAGAGCCGAGTTCTGAGTCATGTGAACCCCTTACTGCAATCCGAGTTCTGAGACCTGTAGACCAAACCTGCTGTAAGTACTGGATAAGGTAGACCTGAACTACTGTTGAGTACATCCGACTTGTAGTCTGAGTACTGAGTCTAGTAGACGTAATTTACATCCCAACTGACCTGAACTGACCTGAAGAAGAGAACTGACCTGAAGTCCTTGTAGTGATTAGGGCGGACCTGACCTGCATTCCAAATTCTGAGTCAGTTAGACCATACTTGCAGTCAAAGTAGTGAGCAAGGTAGACCTGCACTGCTGTCCAAGTGCTGAGTAACGTAGACCTGACCTGCGGTAGAGGAAGAGATTTGGTGGCGAGCAGAGCCGAGTTCTGATTCGTGTGAACCTGTACTGCAATCCGAGTTCTGAGACCTGTAGCCAGCCCTGCTGTAAGTGGTCCCTATACCTAGTAAACCATGTAAGTCGAGTTTATCAAATTTTACAGGGGACACTAAAAACTGAATCATTAAGTTTTCATTCCATATACAATAAGTTTTTTCGTTCCATTCCATACAATTGGTGGTAACAGTAGTATTTCAAAGAGCCTGAGACTAATTTCATCAAAATTTACTTCAGCGAACGAAAAAATGGACTTACATGCTTTTACCCAGCCTTTGACACCCGACTTACATGGTTTTCAATTTGATTTTTATGAAAATATACCCAGCTTGGGTTATTTAATTATTAGGAATATTATTCAATTTTTTTCTCCAGGTTTGAAAGTTACACAAAATACCCAAATCGATGCAAAAGGAAAATATTTAAATGAAAATTCATAGGCGTTGACTAATACGCAGTCCAACTTTAAGGCTTCTAGAGTCAGAACGATAGTCTTCAGTTTAAGATATTAGGTACTAGAGTTGAGCAATAAATTATTCAATAAACTACCAATTCCTCAATTACCATTTCTTAAATTACAACCATTACTTATAGGAACACTTTACCTATCACAACCGTAACTAGGTAGGTATGCATTTAATGTGAAGTGTACTTTTGTTTCATTAAAACAAGGGATGAGTTAGGTATGGGTTAGAGATGAACTGGATATGGGTTGAGGATGGGTTAGGGATGGGATAGGGGTTAGGGATAGGTTGGAGATAAGCTAGGGACGGGTTAATGGTGGGCTGGGTATAAGTTAGGGGTTGGGATAGGTCAAGGCTGGGTTGGGTTAGAAATGGACTAGGGATGGGTTAGGAATAGGTTGGAGATGGATTGAGGATGGGTTAGGTATGAGTTAGGTTAGGGATGGGATAGGGGTTAAGGATAGGTTGGAGATTGGCTAGGGACGGGTTAGGGGTTGGGATAGGTCACGGCTGGGTTAGGGATGAGCTGGGGATGGGTTATAGATTGACTAGGGGTGGATTGAGGATGGGTTAGGGATTGGTCAGAGCTGGATTCTCCAATTATTATCTCATTATTATCTCTTGTATCATTAATTTTACAGAGTTTCCTGTAAAACATAAGCAGACCAATAGCACACTACTGATCTCTCGTTGTTCTTTCTAACATCAGCATTACAGCTAGGTCAAACAGCCAACAAAATCAATCAATTCATCTAAAATATCCTCCTAAATAATGTAAAAATAATTTAGAAACAATGCGGAAAAACACGTGATCTTAGGTAGGTAAGTAAAAAAACACGTAGGTAGTTCGTGATCTTAAGGTTGGCCACAGTATGGAAAATCACGTGTCTGCAGAACACAAGGAGTGGAATTTATTGCTGAAATTGAGCCTTATAAAAAGGTTTCTATTTATGATCACTTTCTCCGAACTCCATTTATGAATTTTGTAAACTTTTACATGAAAAAAAAAGAAAAAACTGACTATCTTTGATGGAAACTTGCCACCAGCGTGAGCTGCTCACTTTTATGAAGGCATACACAGGACTTAAGTACATGGTTTTCCGGCGAAAAAAGAGGTAACCGACTTACACTTTTTTTAATGCTTTCTGGATAAAAAACTATTCTTCAGATTGGAAAACGGCTTCACTAAATGGATCAAGAGACCCTAATTTACCCGAAAATCTCAAAACCTTATTTTCGAAAAAATACCGACTTACATGGTTTACCAGGTATAGGGACGAAGTACTGAGTAAGGTAGACCTGAGCTACTGAGCCGAGTTCTGAGTCATGTGCACCTGCACTGCAATCTGAGTTCTGAGACCTGTAGACCATACCTGCTGTAAGTACTGAGTAAGGTAGACCTGAGCTACTGTCCTAAGTACTAAGTTGAGTACATCTGACCTGTAGTCTGAGTACTGAGTCTAATAGACGTAATTTACATCCCAATTATTTAGTTAGAACTGACCTGCAGTCCTAATAGTGATTAGGGCGGACCTGACCTGCATTCCAAATTCTGAATCAGTTAGACCATACTTGCAGTCCAAGTAGTGAGCAAGGTAGACCTGCAGTACTGTCCAAGTACTGAGTGAGTAAGTAAGGTTGAAGATTAGATTTCCGTGCTCAACAGGAAGAGAACCACACAAATCGGTTGGAAACTATGTAAGGCTTGAACAGAGTACACTAGATTTTACCACATACATACACCTACGCGTTTTTCGCGGATTTGGATCTAGAAAGGTCTAAAACGGATATGTACGTGGTTGTTTTTCTTCTCCATTGAGTGTTGTCCTCCTTCACCCCAGATTATTCACATAAGGACGCCCAAGTCTCCCTGAGGGACGTCCTAAAAAGGAGGGAGAGTTAGCAGGATTGTGGACCGTAGTTGTGCGAAGCAGAAGGAGGGAGATTACAAAGGAGTATGAGGTGAGTTAAAGAGATCGAGGGAGAATTAAAGAAAATAATTTTTCGAAGATTTGGTGAAAGAGGAGGATTTTGTTGTTGGACCCAAATCCCAATAAAGCGGACATAATTTACATCGGGTCGATTGTCATACACTACTGAGAATTAAAGACAATTATCATTTTAGGAATCAGGTGGCCTTGAGTACGATAAAAGAAGTCGGAAGAAGAGAGAAAGGAAAGCTAGGAAAGAAACATATAGTTAAGTAATGCATGCATCCCAGGGACGTCCCACTGGATAAGCGGTAGATCAATTTAAACCAAGTTGTAAGCGATAAAACTTTTCCACTCGATGTAATTCATTCAGTACTCCAGGCAAGAAATAGTGGTCTCCCCCCCCCCTCCCATTATCAACCATAACACGTCTAGCGGCATGGGAGCATCGAATTTGAAGAGCTTTTGAAAATCCACGATCTACGATACCGAACATGCGAATTCGAGTTCACCCCCCCCCCCCCCCCTCCCAACGAATGGGTGCCAGTCTAGCACCAAAGATACATACTTCGTAACATTGAACTTTCTATTAGTTTTGGTAGGCAGTCCCTTTGGTGGCACCACTATTAGTTCCATGGTGGTACAGAGAATAATTCATGAAAATCCGGAGATATAATGAGAATTTTTCCTCAATTTCATAGCTTGGATACAATCAGTAAGCTGTAAAGGAACCGAAACCTTGAAAAATCGGATATTTTGTGAATATTATCCCCCCACTCGCCCCCTCGCCATTATAATTTTGATACTCTGGTGAAATGGTGTGCAATTAGGGTGATTTTTGAGTCGAACAAAAGAAGAAACACGCAAATCGGTTGGAAATTGAGGCCTGGGCAGAGTTTACAAGATTATGCCCGCAAACGCACGTTTTTAAAGCATTAACCCACCCTTCCCGCCCCTTAAAAAGCAAAATTCGAAATTCCGGCGCTGTAGTGCACAATTAGATAGATTTTTGCGTCGAATGAAAAAGAATCACGAAAATCGGTTGAAAATTGAGGCCTGGGCAGACGACACAAGATTTTGTCACACACACAGACACACGAACAGACATACACCTATCGTTTTTTCTCGCGGATTTGGATTCAGAATGGTCTAAAACGGATTAGTGAGTGGTTATTTTATTTTTTTTTTTTCTGTTGAGTGTTGTCCAACTTCACCTCAGATCGATCGCATAAGAACGCCCAAGTCTTATTGTGGGGCGTCCTTAAAAGAAGGAAAGAGATAAACGATGATAAATTTTTATGGCAGTACCTAATTACTCTGACCACCAGGCCAAAGGAATATGGATAGCAGAAGCAAAGAAGTAGGAGAAATACGAAGATCAATTCTAGTGGAAGAGATAAAATATGTTAGAGCTTGATTCCATCATGCATTGTTGAGGAGACTACCCGCTGCAAATTATTACTCAAAGGTTGATTTATTTATCTGATACGACCAATCTAATAAACATGAAATTCGTTCCTATAAGGTAAGGTAAGTATAATCATAAAACTTATGGAAATACTATCAAGTTTATTCAGCCCTTGAGTAAGTGAAAGTCTGATGGGAGTTTCTGCTCCGTTCCTTGAAGCAGGCGTGGAAGATGAACAATGGAATAAATGAAAATCTATTTGTATGTATTTGGCTGGCGGCGGGGAAAACCAGGTAAGTACAAACAATCGAATTTCACACGAGAGCATTTTAAAGTTTTAAATTATATTCCTAATTCAGGAAACCACAATAATTTATACTTAACCCTGCCATTTTTTCACGAAAGTATCCTAAAACCGAAATGATAGCTAGAACTTCCCCTCAAATTACATCAAAATGGTAAATTCAATGGTTTTTTAAAAATTGTCGAGTTACCTGGTTACTTGCAGTCTAATTTCCATACTTACTTGCTTAGGAGCAACCAAATTTTCAGACTTTGTGATGAAGTTAAAGGCTATAATCTACTGCGTAGTCTTTAAATTCAAATGTATGCAGACTCTGCTACCACCCCAAAACTATGGGGAAATAATTAAATTCTAAATTTAACTATAATTTAGAATAAAATGAAGCTCACTGACTGAGAAAAGGACAAAGAAAAAGAAACTGCAAATGAGGGAAAAACGAAATATACTGATTCAAAGGAAAAAGAAAAATCAAATAAACTCCTCTGCTTAGGACAAAAAAAAGGAAATTGAAAAAATGGAAACAAATGAAAAATCCTTCTGGACAATACAATAGAACAGAACAAAAGAAAGAACCACTAGATTTGGTAAAAGAAAAAAGAGAAAAGAAATACAAAACGAACCTGATTTTCCTGGAAAATAATCAAATAAAAAAGAGAACTGAAAACTGAAGAAAAAAGAAAACTGGAAAAATGAAAATGAAAAGCAATTGGAAAGACCAAGAGAAAGTAGGAACGTCTAAGCTAGAGCAAGGCTAGGAGAGAAGTGAGCTTTATTTTATTCTAAATTATAGTTAAATTTAGAATTTAATTATTTCCCCATAGTTTGGGGTGGTAGCAGAGTCTGCATAAATTTGAATTTAAAGACTACGCAGTAGATTATAGCCTTCAACTTCATGACATGGTAGCAGAGCGTGGTTTGGTGGAAATGCACTGAATTTATTTCATCATTTCCCCTCACTTTTTCTTGGGTATTCCAGAAGGAATTACCCAAAGAGAATTCCAGAAGGAATCTCTATATTATTAAATTATATTAAATTCATTCCCTTATTATACTTCGCCAATCCGGCAATTAAATTTATTCATTTCGCCAATCCGGCAATTAAACTCATTCCCTTGTTAGGCTTTGCCAATCTGGCATTTTATTAATTTCAATTACGTTTTTTCTTTTATATAAGCCTTTTCTAAGTTTGCCTTTTCAATCATTACACTTGAATGTTTCGCCGTTCGTATTCTTTATTTAGTTTGCTTTCTCCTCAGTTCCATTGATTTATTCTTTTATGTATAAATGGCCCATTCGTGGCATTCTTCTTCTTCTTTTCGAATAGTAGCATTACGATGGAGGAATTCCCTTGAAGCTTCCAGATGTCCTTTCCTGGGCTTCATGCTATTTTCAGTCCCTTTGACTTTTTTCAAACATACTTCTGTTTGAAACCCAGAAGTATGTTTTAGGGAGAGGAGTGTGTGACGACCCTACATTTTATACGGGACAAACCAATTGGTTTGTTCCCGATTTGTTGGAGCTACGCCTGTAGAGATATCCGATTCATAGAGATATGAATCGATATCCTTCTCGGGCCCGCTGATTAATCTAATCACTGGTTTGAAGGGGTAGGGTCGTCACACCCTCCTCTAACTAATTATGAGCAATAAGGTGAATTTCAATCTGAAATTCATCCTATATTGTTACATGGGATCCGAATACAGAATCATGATGATATTTTATACCACAAAAATAATAATGTACAGCGAATTTTCATACCGACAGCAATGATACCATTAATTATAAATATAATCACGATTCTGTATTCGGATCCCATATGGGGATCCAGAAAAACCATAGCACGTATACAAAAACACTTTTATTTTCCGAATTTACAGCATTTAGTACGAGAATATGTACAATCATGCTTGATATGTGCGAGGACGAAGCATCTCCAACATACCCCTGGTCACATGTCAAGCTACCACATGTAACAATATAGGATGAATTTCAGATTGAAATTCACCTTATTGCTCATAATTAGACAGAGGAGGGTTTGTGACGACCCTACCCCTCCAAACCAGTAATTAGATTAATCATCCGGCCCGAAGAGGATATCGATTCATATCTCTATGAATCCGATATCTCTACAGGCGTAGCTCCAACAAATCGGGAACAAACCAATTGGTTTGTCCCGTATAAAATGTAGGGTCGTCACAACTTACCTGCTCACCACCACAAGAAAGCCTACTTGCCTGATTAAGCACAATTTAGTACACTGGGAAAAAGTAGGTAAACTCAGTTACCGGTCTGTTCTCGAAACAGAAATGAGAGTTAACCGAATAATCACCAATGCCCCAGCCAATAGGAAGCATGGTAACTTACGCTGACACTCGCAAACGAAAGCTGATACAAAATAACGCCCTACAGTGAAGATATCTCGATTTTCACCAAAAAACGACTTTCCTGGTTTTCCCCATCGCCAGCCATTTATTTAAAAAAAATGAAAATCCATTCATTGATTGCGATCGGATTGTAAGTAGCTGATGCGCAAACGAGAAATCCCTTTGTGACTACCGTAACTTCTACAGTTTCCATGTGAATTCGATGACATTTTTAGGGAAGGTTTGTTTGGGTCACTAGAGGGTAGGTACCCTACCATTCATCGTGATCGGATCATGTGCCTCACCCATTTCGGTTTTCTTGAAAGTTTTTTATATTCTTATAGGAAGTGTCTCACAGAGACCAAATATAACATTTTATTATGTTTAAGAGAGTTGGTAATTTCCACATAAAAAACCTCTAAAACAAGTTTTAATGGTTTTGTCCCTTATTTCAAAATTCGACCTCTTAGCATAGTCCAGAAAATATGGCCAACAACTTTTTAATCTTCTATTGATACCATGACATTTTGGAAGTATTTTGGTACTAGAAAGAACTCAACTTGTGAGCATGCGCAGAAACTACTAAATATCCGATCACCACGACTTTCATAGGATATATCTAAACATGCACAATCCAAAAATTCCTCGTATCCATGACCCAATGTGTAGATGATCCGATGCATAGCAGTTAATCTCAAAACATCAATCTCTGAGTACCTTCCACTACCCTCATAGGCGACACTACACATCACCAGCACAATCTCTGAATATAGTTGGAAAATGTTGAAGTTATGGCTGTAACAAGGAAATATACTTTTGAGCATGCGCAGTGGCTACTAACAGTCCTTGGGACAATGATTTTCATAGAGGACCATCTACACGCCAACCCGCAAAATTCCTGAAAATTTCATCGAAATCGGATGAGAATTGTTGAAGTTATGGCGGGGCAAGGATTTTCTTGACAGACAGACAGGACACGGAACCAAAATTGTTCAGAAAGGTCTTAAAACGCAAAACGCGAGTGAAAAATTTTGATTTTGGAGAACTTTTTTTAAACCTTGAAAAGTGAAAACAAAGCTTCCGCTATATTGGTAGACTCGGAAGCAAAATGTAGTTTTTATCGGATTTGACTTCGCTAAGTTTTCAATTTACAAAAATTTGCAGAACATTGTTCTGATCAGAAAAGTTCAATTTTGAAGAGTTTCCACCCCACCTCCCAAAAGTTGATACAATCCTACAAAAACGGATTTTTGTAGCTATTACAGAAGCTTATAATTGTTTTGAAATTTGCTAAAACTGAACACTTTTCAACGTTTCCGAAGTTATCTGAGGTAATGTAAAGCGGTAGTGGTCTGGTCGTCTGGTTCTTGTTTGCACTGGTGTATGCAGGTAAATTAACCTCTTCTCCTTCTCTTAAACATGTGTTGGAATCGACCAAGAAAAAACATTTTTACCCCTTCCTCAAAATTTGAGCCGTACGTCCGCCGTAGGGGAAAGGCTTGTACCTTGGGACGATTTTTCAATTACATTTTTTTCACAGACAAAAGTAATTAAGCAATTAACGGAAGGGTGTATTATTCTCTACTACTCTTGAGGTTTAATAAAATGTATAAACCATAATTTTGAAAAAAGTTTAAATACCATAAAACTTGATTTTTTCAAAATGTCTATTTTGTCCCGAGGTACAAACAGTGTATGTACCTCGGGACACCCATGTTTGTACCTTGGGACAGAAGGATAAATTTAGAAGAAAACCACCTAAATTATTCGAAATATTTTGTTTTTACATTAGTTATCGCAAAAACAGACTTTAATTTCCAAATATCCCTTTAAAGGAGTTCAAACATAGACAAGTAGCAAAATTGGGTACCTACTTTTACATTGCTATCACACAAATAGGATACTATCTTATCACAAACGGCATGTTCGGGATGAGTATTATCAAGTCAAACAAAGATGCTTCAAAGAATAATAAACTAAAAGGATCATTAATGGTAAATCTTGCTGCCTTTTCGACCATTGGACTGTTGAATCATCAAAAATGTAGTGTGCGCAGGAGTCGGAAAAACTGTTTATTGTTATTTTTCTACACTAGACCTCATTCTGAGAATTTTGTTACCAACCACGACCTTTTAGCGTGAGAAGACATTTTTCTATGATTTTTCAAAGTTTCGAATGTGTATGACGTTAAAGTGGGCAGGGGGGGGGGGTCCTGCCCTGGCAGGAGGGGCGCGTGGCGTCATAAACATTTGAAACTGAAAAATCATAGAAAAAGATCTTCTCATCCAAAAAGAGAATGGCTGGTGTCAAAATTCTCAATATGAAGTCTACTTTTGATTAAAAATTAAAAAAAAAATCAGGCGCATCTCCCATTGACTTCCGTTGACTTGGGATCAATCTCCTATCCTTTCGACTGAACTATATTAATTTACACTTCGGAATCAGAGCTCGCAACCACTGAGCTAAGGAAGTGAATGGACAGAAATGCGAAGTGGTAGCTGATCACAACATCTCTCCCCTGTTGGGAAATCTTAGTTACTCCGTTACCTAGTCAGGGTGGTGAGGGCTCTTTAGTCGGCCTTATTCAACCCAGTGAGAACGCTCTATTTTTTACTGGCTTCGGAGTTTTGTTATTATTATTTCTTCATCTGCTGACCTCAACGTTTGTCTGAATAGGCTGTGGCTCGACTCGTGTCTTGGGGGAAGTTGTTTTGATGACAACACTAATTTATTATTGTTCCCAGAGAATACTGAGGAAACCATTTGGGTCTGTACGACTGCGCCACTTTGTTGAATCATCAAATATTAACTTCCCTCGACCGAGGATCGATCTTCTGTCGTTCCGACTAAACTATATTTACACTTCTGAGTCGGAGCTCGCTACCACTGAGCTAAGGAAGTAAATGGACAGAAATGTGAAGAGGTAGCTGATCACAACAGGCTCATCCACTGGCTGCTGATTCACTCCATCCTTTGATCGTGGCATCTGCACATGAATGGACCAACATCTTAACATGGTAGCTTAGGCCAAAACCGAACATAAATAACATAAAACGAAAAAATATTGTGTCCCAAGGTACAAACCTCAACCTGTCCCAAGGTACAAACATTTGACATTTTCCAAAAATTTAATTATTGACATATCATGATATAATAACATTTTAAAAACATCAAAATCATGGAGATGAACCTTGAATTGAAGGAAAGCAGTTGCAAGTGGAATAAATTCAAACTTATCTTTCTGACAATTGATCGTGGTATGGAGCAAAGACAAAACTTTGGGACCGGTGATAACAAACAACGAATTTTCATCATCACATGGTCGGTGATAATAGAAAAAGGGGCACATACACGGTGTTGCCTTCACATCCAAAGATGATTGGAGCCCTGTCCAATTTTTTGTGTGCCTCTTTCTAATTGATTTAAGCATTGTCCCGAGATACAAGCGTCCCAAGGTACAAGCCTTTCCCCTACGCACTTTCCTTAGTTCCCATGCACCGCTTTTGATGAAATTTGTTATATTAGCTCCATTTGGGGTCTAGTTGTGCACCGAAGCTTTTGATTGATGTCAGTCACTTCTAAGGGTTGAAAAATAAAGGTTAACATTTTCACAAATAGGGATCTATATAGAAATAATGCTTCACACTCAATTCGAAGAAATTTTCTTCGAATTGAGTGTGAAGCATTATTTCTTTCAAATAAACTTCATTGTGAAGTGGTAGGTATGTAGTAGGTAGGTATTGACAATGGCATGGTTTCCACCTTCTTTGCAGACGAGTGATCTATATAGAAATAATAAACCTTTGTGTAATAATTTTCAGCGGTTTTTTCGAATTTCGGTTAGATTTGGAGTTTTTTCGCTCTGTAGTGCGACGTTCTAAATCTTTGTAAATTTCGTCGAAAATATTAGGTACCCAAATTTATTATATTGTCGCGGTACATATACATATAATGTAATTTTCCACCACTAATTTGCACGACTATTTGGTAAAGCTTTTTACTTTTCAGAAAGGTAGGACAATTCATTGGTGACCAGATTCTGAAGGCAGACATTAAGCGTGTAGTAGGCGTGGGTACGAGGAAAGGCTGGAATTCATTTAACAGGGTGAGACATCGTTGAAACTGGCGGCCCTACAGGGAGAGGGAGAACGAATTACCTCCGCCCAACCCAAAAGAGTCCCATTTTTCATTGGTCGCCCTCTCAAATATTTAAGCTTTTATTTATTAATGCGGTTTTTAATATTCATTTTTCTAACCTTCTTTGGGTGGTACCTACCGAGGTCCCCTTTGCGTGCACGAAAATTAATTAACTGTAATTTGAGAAGGTAAAATTAATTCGTCGAAATACGGAGCTTGAATTAACCATGATCAGGTCCTAGTGGGATTCAGTCCTAACTGGATTCCTAGTAGGTAGGCAATGTTGGCCAACGGGCGGAAAATTGTCTGAATTAAATTAGGGGGATTCGATTTACAGTTAGGTATCAATATATTATTATTATTGATTCAATGAACAGGTTAATTTATTATCATCCTCGTGAAATCATATTCGACTACTATAGGACGACTAAGACCCAATGGGGTCTTTGAACCTGGGAGTAGGTACTCTTGTGGACTATGGGGATCAGCTGCTGCCAGCCATGTCAACAAAATCCAAGTCACCCAAAACCGAGTTCTTCGTATCTGGAGCACCCTGGTACGTTCGAAACTCAACTTTGCACAATGACTCGAGTATACCTACCGTTCAAGAAGTGATTCGATGCGCGTACAGGAAGCTAGACACGAGAATGTCAGACCACGAAAACCCACTAGTAGCTCGTATTCCCGAGAACCCTCCACCGCCTCCAGGTGATGGGCCAAATTGTTCAGGAAGGTGTTAAACGTAAAACACGAGTGGACATTTTGATTTTGGAGAATTTTTTTTTATCATGAAAAGTGAAAAAAAGGTTCCGCTACCTTGGTAGACTCGGAAGCAATACCACATGACTCTTTAAGTGAACCGACATGATTTGTGAGTGGTACCATTACCTATACTGACAGTTACATACTAGTCTCTACTAGTAGCTCTTAAGCAATACTATTTTACTTACATCATCACACACATCTGTTGTTACAAATTACTAATATTTTTTGTTATCCAAACTATTTACTATTTATATACTAATTAAATTATTATAGTTTCGGTATAGGACAGCAATTGGGCGGCACCTTGAACAAATTCCATGTAAATTAAGCCTTCGATAAATCAGAAACACGAGTGTGAATCTCAAAAGAGGCCTAATCTCCGTTCAAATTTTAGACTAAAATGCGATCTTTGTTCGTTTTTTTTGAGAGTTGAACTCAGTTTTTCGTCCTTAGCAATCAGTGATCAAATGTCCTAATGAAGACACACGGAACTCCCTATTCATCGAATTGAGTTGGAAGCGTTTATTCTTCAAATAAACTTTATTGTGATTTGTGTAGATAGTATATATGTAGGTAGAAAGCGTATTCTTTGCAGACGAGTGACTATATATACAGAAAAATCTAATACAAACTTTGTGTAATAATTTGCAGCGAGCGTTCTCTTCTAAATTGGTTCAGAACAGGTATCGCTAATTCCCTCGAAATAGGTCAAACTGTTGGTATTACCTAAAAATACTTACAAATTAGCCTAGTTCTTCATTAAACAAGACAAAATTATTAGTAACTACAAAAATAGAGGTGTCGAGCAGTTGAAACCAATCAGAAAAACACCTGCTTCAGATTATACAGTTTTCACGCGTATAGAATAAACAAATAAACTGAACTAATCGGAGTGGAATTTACTAGCAAAAAAAATCTGATATGGAAATAAACTTGAAACGTTCACTGGATATAGTCTCTTACACCACAGTTTTTGGGCAAACGAAACCGAAGTAGAGATCACCTTCCTCAGTGGCAACCCATAGTTATCAAGTCACATTGCTCTGGAAGCACTGAAGTAGCTCCGAAAAATAAGGGTATCACTTTAAAATTGTTTAAAGCCTTATTATTAGTTTTTCAAACCGAAAGTGTCTACTACTGAGGCATTTACTGAATTTAGGCATATTTACACAGAGTGTTCATCACCAAGAATAATTTATTGTGAAGGTCAAACCAGCAAATGAAAGAGCCTAAATCAATTCAAAAATGATCATATTAATGACGGTATTAATAATAATCATGAACGATTAACTCAATAAACTTTATTTCAAATTTTTGAATGAATGAAAAATTTGAACACCAACAATCTCTGCGACCATGCGAAGTTTTCCCAAACGATTTTTCTAATTTTCGATTAGCTGTAACATCAGCAGGAGAAACTTTTACTACGCAATCTTCATTCGCTGTTATTTACAAGAAGATGAAGGCAATAAAATTTGAGAAATGGTTCACTTAAGCCTGATGAGCGGGAAAGAAAATGAACTATTTACAGTTCCAAACACGATTTTGAGAGCCATTTAACTCATTCCTCGCACTACCTATTTCACGGGAGATATCAGTCCCATTAAAACTTCTTTCAGATTCAGGTAGTGGGAGTAGACATCCCGACACAATTATCTTAATTTAAATCTATAACCAAGATGAATGTAGGAAGAAACGGGAATTCGGGGAAAGTGGGTCAAACTATAGTCACGAGGGGATGTTGAAAGGACTAAAGAGCTCTCAATTATTACTATCTGGCTCGAAGTCAAATTAATTGTTAGGGCCAGCGACAAGCATTTTCGTAAAGATATTACTGCGTTTTTTTTTGCAATTGATCTTGGTAGGTTTGAACAAGACACTCAACTACAAATAATTGCTGCTAATTATGAAACGAAGGTCATGTTTCTGTATAGAGGGTGTTCACCTTACGTAACTGACTCAGGACAAATGCTAGATTCTACGAGTAAAGAAGAGCAAAAAATCCGAGACTTTTATTTAGACGCTTCGTTTCCGAGTAATTTCACTTATAAGGCTTTTCGTCGTGTTTTCGATCTTAAGTCACTGAAACGTTTGTAAATCCCTTTGAATAGAACGGAACTTAAAACTGATTATTCCCTGGATAGAGCTTTAGATTCCCTCTTCCTATGCAAAAGCAACATTTTTCAAGCACATTTTGAGGGTAAAAAATTAGCCTGGAGAGTAAAGTTATTAAATCTCTTAAATATTAGGTTTTTCAATCTTTGAAAGCATTACTAATCCTACTTTATTTTTTCCCACCGTAAACCTAAACAATGGAAAAAAGCTCAGCTTCCCATTTAACAAATTCACAGACGAATTTAGGAAAGAAATTTGTGTTTGAGCGCGGAAAAAAACGTGATTTTGGTGTATCATTTTCAAAGACAAACCTATAGAATCGACCAAGAAAAAAGAAGAAAATTAAAAATTTTCCTTCCGTCCGCCAAACGCGGCACTTTCCTTAGTTACCATGGGCCGATCGATTTCGATGATGGGGAAATTTTGTGTATGGGCTCCATGCGGGATCTAGTTGTGCCCCAAAGCTTTGGTTGATATTAGACACTTCTAAGGGATGAAAAATAAAGGCTGAAATTTGAAAAACGCCCTAGCTCAAAAATTTTATTATTATATAGAGGTAGGTTTGTTTTATCGTCAATTTAAAATAGTACTCCATTTTTAACCACTCACTCCCTACGAGAACTTTAGTGTTGGACTTGCAATAAATCAGAAACACGAGTGTGAATCGCAAATTAAGCCTAATCTCCGTTAAAATTTTAGCTGACCAAAATGCGATCGTTGTGCTTTTCTTCGAGTTGTACTCAGTTCTGCGTCCTTAGCAACCAGTAGTAAATTTCCTAATGAAGGCACCCACAAACTCCTACCTATGTTTTCGAATTGAGTGTGAGACGTTTCATTTCTTCAAATTAAACTTGATTGTGGAGAGAGAAAATATGGTTGGTAGGTAGTTTCAACGGCGCTAGATAATTCTGCATGTTAATTTTTGCCTAAGCTTAAAACATGCGTCAAAATTTCAGCTTCAAAACGGTCTAATTTCTCCAACGAAATCAGCGTTGCTGCTGAGTGTTACAGGAATGGACGGTGGAGCGCGCAGTCGTGGACCCCTTCGTCAACCTCAGAAACTCATCCAGAACGCTGAATTCGTTGAAAAAATTAGACCGGTTAATAGCTGAAATTTTGACGCATGTTTAAGCTTAGGCAAAAATTAACATGCAGAATTATCTAACGCTTGGGTGGGTTACAAAAACTAGCGATTCCGAGATTTGATCAAGTTGAGTCTCAAGCATTAAGTTGAATTGGCATTAAAGAGGAAGGAAATTTAACGTTCTTTCCATTGGTATCGTCGAATTCCATTTTTCACTCTAAATTAAGGAAGTTATGATCATTTTGCTGAAATAAGGTCGAAAACACTAAACAAATTTGTAAGTGAAATACCTCAGAAAATAAGAGTCTAAAATAAAAATGCTAGTAGACTTTTTTTTTGTCGGCTTGAGTCGTAGAGTCTACTATTCTACGAGTCTCGTAGTCTCGCAGAATCTACTCTTCTAGAGTCTCGTAGAATCTACTCTATCTAGTGTCTGACTCAGTTATTTAAGGTTAACACCGTGTATATCAAAATAAGCCCAATAGAGCGCGTTCTGATCATTGAGGTCAATAATAGTGGCCTGTCTTACAGTGCAATATTCGGTTACTTACTGTAAGTAAAAAAGTAGTCTTCTAAAAAAGTTGTAGTCTTCATCTCGAATCCCATTAAAACGACTTCCTGGTCTCAGAATGTTTGATGGAGACTTATGTATGAGGAGTGAAGCTAAATATCTAGGAATCATTCTTGATAGCAGGCTTACTTGAACTCACTACTCAATGAAGTTTCCACCAGGCTGAAAGGACACTAATCAGCAACCAAAGAAATGAAGGAGGAAATGGGAACTCACTGCCAAAATGTTCCACCGGTAATGAACTTCACTAGTGAGTAGATACTAGTGCTTCACGATGTCAATGCCGGGTGGAGGAAAGAAAAGCAAAACATTGCATGTTGATGAACTTGGAAAAGTATACGCAGAAAACAGACTGCCTGTATTCAGATCTTGGGAGCATTCAGAACCCCATCCTCAGGGGTGGAAACTCTGCTTGGACTGCCACCTCTGCAGCTAATGGTGCATTCATCAAGTATTGGGAGAATGGAAGGATACATACTATGGAGAACATGGAGGTATTCTCTGACAATTACAGGTTGGACAATGAACATTCTTCGTATCCTAGTAACTAGTAACATCGCAACAATAAAACACAAGATAACTATACAATTATAACCCATAATTGAAGGATCGCTCTGAGAAGAAATCAGTTATTAGTCACCCTGATATATTAAACATGATTTCTTAGTTTTTATAGCCCTCAAAGAAAGAATCCGTTGTTCTTATGGAAGACAAAATTATTGTGCCTCAAAACTATAAGTACCTAGTAACCATAGAATTTCATCGCCATCGGATCAATTATAGTCAATAAGCACTTGATCAAAAGTGATATTCCTGAAATGTGATTTCTTAAAATTTTATAAATTCTTTCTTATATATTTTCTTATTTAATTTCTTATAAATTTGTTCAAATTTAATAAATTTAATTTAGTGAATAGAATCGTCATCTCATAGTAAGGGTTCGTCCCTCGACGGTCCCTCTTGAATATTCATCATCATGGGACCAGAAGTAGTGTGCGCTCTCGCACGCGTGATTTTTTGAACCTATGGTACAATTTTGCTCAAATTTTGAATGTCTACTTGACTATTAGCATTGAATATCATCGCGACCTGAAACAGCAGGAGCTGCGTAACATGTGACGGAGTAAAACGTCAACATCACTAAAAACATAGATTTTTGTCAATTTAGGACATGATAACAGGTGCCCATTCAAGCAGGGGAAGGATCGTCTTATGAAAAATTTAGTGTTATAGTTATAGATATTGTGAATAAGACACGTAAAGCTGCTTCTCATTTTCACATTTTAAATGGCTTCTTTAGGCTACCGATATAATGAACAACCCCGGCGGTAGACAATGCGACGCTTATACAAGGCTGGTGCCAAACCGCTAGCTGTGCGGTCCCGCCTGGGCACTCTACCTATCCTCAGCCTCATCTAATTCTACTTAATACTCCCACCTTCATCTCCGTGAACTTTGCGCTACCAAGATGGGAAATGCCGTCTTTGTGGAGGAGGATATTTCATTTTGCATGTACACCGCAGTTTCGCATTCTGGAGTGGAAGTATAAAATATCTGATCGATTGAGGCGATCACCTATCCAGCACATGGTTTACTCATAACGCACGATAGAACCCGATCATATTTTCTTGGGCGTTTGTATGGTTTCTTGAACAAGAAATCCTTTTATATTGACTTTTGCATAATTTGACGGCATATTCAGTAATTTTTTCATGACATTTTACCAATCATAGTTTCCTATATGGATTTCCAAAATAATTGCACGGAGTTAGTTCATGGACCTGTGCTAACTTGAGGACCAATCTGAAAGTGCCTACCTAGTACCATGTTTTTGTTTTACAGGCGTCTGGCCTGCCGAGTACCCGTCCTCGTCACTTTTCGGTCGTCAAACCCAATCTCGCGTTATCAATTTCGAGCTGTGAACATGAGTTTTTTATTCACTTTGGTTTATTATTTTTAATAATGAACCTTTGGAATCGACCAAGAAAAAATATATATAACCCCCCCCCCCCCCTCAATACATGTTGGTTTACGTTTCAAGGTACGTAAAATCCAAAAATTGAATAAAAATTTGGGCGTCCGTCCACCGTAAGCGACACTTTCCTTAGTTCCCATGGATTATTTTGATGGAATTTGGTACATGGGATTTCACGTTAGCGCTTGCGCAGTGGCTACTATCAGTCCGGGAGAAATTATTTTTATTGGGGACCATCTACACGCCACCCGCACAATCCCTGAAAATTTCATCGAAATCGGATGAGAATTGTTGAAGTTATGGCGGGGCAAGGATTTCATGACAGACACACAGACAGACAGACACGGAACCAAATTGTTCAGAAAGGTCTAAAACGCAAAACGCGAGTGAACATTTTGATTTTGGAGAACTTTTTTTTTCAACCTTGAAAAGTGAAAAAAAGGCTTCCGCTATATTGGTAGACTCGGAAGCAAAATGTAGTTGTTATCGGATTTGACTTCGTAAAGTTTTCAAGTTACAAAAATTTGCAGAACATTGTCTGATCAGAAAAGTTTTTGAAGAGTTTCCACCCCACCTCCCAAAGTTGATTAATCCTACAAAAACGGATTTTTGTAGCTATACAGAAGCTTATAATTGATGGAAATTTGCTAAAACTGAACACTTTTCAACGTTTCGAAGTTATCTGAGGGTAATGTAAAGCGGTAGTGGTCTGGTCGTCTGGTTCTTGTTTGCACTTGGTTTATGCAGGTAAATTAACCTCTTCTCCTTCTCTAAACATGTGTTGGAATCGACCAAGAAAAAACATTTTTACCCCCTTCCTCAAAATTTTGGTTACGTTTCAGGTATGCAGAATCCGAAAATCGAATAAAAATTTCGCCGTACGTCCGCCGTACGCACTTTCCTTAGTTCCCATGCACCGATTTTGATGAAATTGGTATATGAGCTCCATTTGGGGTCTAGTTGTGCCCCAAAGCTTTGGTTGATGTAGATCACGTCTAAGGGTTGAAAAATAAAGGTTGAAATTTTGAAAACGCCCTAGCTCAAAAATTTCGATATTAAGGTATTGTTTTTCTTCTATTTAAAATAGTAGTGAATTTTTAGAATCGAATGAGACCACGCGGAGCTCTGTAGGACCAACCATTCGCTCTCTATGAGAAATTAATGGTTGGACTTATGATAAATCTAAAACACGAGTGTGAATCGCCAAAGAGGCCTAATCTATGTTCATGTTTTATCTGACCAAAATGCGATTGCTGTTCGTTTCTTCGAGTTGTACCTACTAGGTTTGAGTCCTTAGCAACCAGTAATCAAAGTCTCAATGAAGGCCCCCACAACTTCATATTTTTCGAATTGAGCGGTTGTAACGTTTATCTTTTCAAAATAAACTTGATTGTGAAGCGAAAATGTTTGGTAAGTCTTTGCAGCCGAGTGATCTATACAGAAAAATAATAAACTTTGTGTAATAATTGCAGCGTTTTACTACGTGTATTACTGTAGGTAGTATTTTTAGTTTATTTTTCACGTAAAGTTTATTTTTGTTTCGAGTAGGTTAGGGCTGACCCGCACAAACCGTAGGATGGCAGTAAAATGGGACAATGATGTAACATAGTGTTGCATAGACTGGAAAATGTCCACAGACAAACCGACGTAGGCAGAACTAAATTTGCGAAATTTCTTCTAGAGGAAATTGGGGAAAAACAAAAAAAGTCCTATTTTCAAAGAGAGTACCTATACGGGAAGAAATAGTGCAACCCAACCGACCTACTGGAACTGGCATCCCGTAATGGGGTGTTGCGCATAGGTCGGAAAAACGCTGCAAATTATTACACAAGGGTATTATTTTTTATTTTTCTATACTATAGATCACGCGTCTGCAAAGCCACCAACCATCCAACATGAAGAAAAACATCGATCGCATTTCGGTCAACTAAAATTTGAACGGAGATTAGGACTCTTTTGCGATTAAAACTCGTGTTTCTTGCCCCGAAGATTTGGTTAATGTAGGTTACGTCTAAGGGTTCCAAAATGAATTTTGAAATTTTGAAAACTCCCTACTCAAAAAAATTCGA